>PVJO010005280.1:0-100199 GCA_004026905.1 Hystrix cristata | reverse complement strand
AAAGAATGATAAGCTTGAGATATTCCTAGGTAAATGGATGCATCTTGAGACCATACTCTTAAGTGAAATAAATCGGACACACATATTTAAATACCACATTGTTTCTCCGGTGTGAGAAACTGAAAGTGTAAATAAAGACTAAAATGTAATATATTGGGGAAGGGAAGAAAATGTCCAAATGGGAAAGGGAACAAGGGAAGGGGAACGGAACAGAGGACAAGAGAAAGGAAAAAAATGGAAGGAAAAAATGGAAACAAAGCTTTTGTAAATAGGAAGGGAGGAGGAGGTGAGGGGAGGGGAATGGGAAAAAAAGAAGCAACAAGATATGTCATGTACAGGTACAAATCCCCTATGATGAATGTTATCACTGTGTACATCTAAAATGTACCATCAAAATAAAATTAAATTAAAAAAAAAATTAAAGAACCATTCAGTTCTTCACAGGCAGATAACACAGATGTCTTTGGCAAAAGAATTATCTGCTGAATCACCGAAACCAAATCGTGTAGCTTGATGTACTTCCCCTAAAGGTCAACAAGAGGAAATGAATGAAGGATTTGATGTTTCAGGATAAATCTCGAGTGCTTGCAATGGTTTGGACGTGGTTTGTGTCTACTCCCCGAAGGTTCATGTGTTGGAAACTTAATCCACAGGGTGGTGGTGTGAAACCTTTCAGAGGTGGCAACCCTTCCTACTCCTTCATTTTCTATCATTTTATAATAGCGTTCCAAGTTATGTATTTTCCTCACTTTTGCTTCCTTCCACAATTTTTATATAATAGATTATCATGGGAATAAAGGTAGTTTTTATCTCCCATTATTATTTCTTCTTTGGCCATTAAATCAAATATAGTGTTAAAGTAACAACTAAGAAATGGCCCGAGGGGAAATTGTATAGTAAGCAATAGCTTATCTCAGTATACTCTCTAATATTGAATGATCTTTTTCATCAGCATTTTGATACTTTTATTACTTTACTTCCATTACTAAAACATTTTATGCCAGAGACAAGATGTCATCGGTTACATTTAGAACAAAATTGGATGGATTTGAAAAAGCTTTGGATCTTAAACAAAGAGTTTGGAAAAAGAAAAAATAAGGACAAAGGCGTAATGGCAGAGACTCCCTTCAGCACCATATTGTAGTCGACTTGGGTTGCTAAAATTTACTCCAACTCTTTGACATTGGAACAGTCGGGAAATGTTTATGAGAAATTTGAAAGCCTTCGCTAGATCAGTAGGTTTATGGAGTCAATGAAGAAGTCTGTGTTAAATGCCAGATTTTTTGAAACTTAATCAATCCTTGCTGCAAATAGGTCCAAGTCTCTGAGGCTCTAAGGATGGAAGGAAAAAATTTCCAAATTCTCTTTTCTCTAACTTAATTCATTGTTTGGAGAAAACTGAAGATACTCTTTAATACTGCCTTTCAAGGAATGCAAATGTAAAATTTAGGCGTACGTATATAAAGAGAGAGAGAAAATAAGACGGACTTTCATTTGCTTTATTTTGTTCTTAGACTGAAATCCCATTTCTTCAGTCAATGAGCCAAAACCGAGTGCTCATTATCACCAGATACTGTCTCAGGGTTGGCGGGGACACAGACAAAGAATCTAAACTTACAGAACTTAACTTCCTAAAGAGGAGGTGCAAAATTAAATGTAAAAAGATCGTTATAATTGTTATATTTTTTAAAAGCTAGGCAAGGTAACTGAGTGTCTTTCAGACTACTTAGGAATGGGTAATGACACAGCATCTCAAAGGTAAAGACATTTAAACTGATGTCTGACTAATGAGAAGGCTCAGGCCAAGGAAACATTCTCTGGAAAGATCATCTCAGCAGAGGAAACAGATAAGGCAAATTCCACAAGAGAGAAGATGACAGACATGAACAAGGACAGTAAGAAGGCAAGCATATCTGGAAAGTAGTAGAAGAAGCATGATACAAGACGAAGCACAAGGGAACGTGCAGACCAGGATCGTGTAGAACTTCCCAGGCTGCCGTGTGGAATCGGAATGAAACCCAAAGTGACAGGAAACTGCAGAAGGATTTCAAGCAGGGAGCTGTCACTTAATCATGCCCCCCTCCATGTTCCTGCAGGCCCAAGGACACGGAAGATGTTTGGTCTGTAAATTGCCGCAAGAGTATCAACCTATCTTTAGTTTGATGCCACATAAAGTTTGATTCCCATGGTATAATTTGTAAACTAAATGATATTATTCTTATACTGTGACCTGGGGAGAAAGAAATATTCACTGTATCAATTTCAAGTGTCTGGATATGAGGAGAAAATCTAATGTACTCTAGCTGGGAATATTATAGTGCCTCTTGTAAATATTTCTCCGGTGTATAATTCCCCACTTGGATGAGTTTTTACCTTGAATCAAACTCTAGTCCATTATAGCCAAAGGAAAATAGAATACAAATTATGAATTCTTTCAAAAAGAAAGGAAAAATGATATTCCACAATAAATGCAGAAATCTGTACTCTACCATCGCTCTTGCATCCAGAGATCATTGTGGAATGACAGCTTTGCTAACAGGGCATTTCTTGGTAAGGCCATGGTCTGCTGGAACAGAGCTATTAGGAAAACAAATGATTCTCTTTAGCATCTCTGCACTAGTGTAAGTTTTATGCAGCTATATTATGCTCTAGCCTCCACTACTGATATATAGGGACTCTCCTGAAGTGTACAAAAGACAAACCAGCAGCAAAAGTCGTCATTCTCTTGCAATATTAAAAATCAACTAAAGTCGTAAAGTGTTGTATACAGTATTATCAATGCAGGAATCATTTTCCCAGGGTCAATAATTTGTATTCCAAGGCCTCTCCCTTTATTCATTAGAATCACTTACTTGATCAAATTTAATCTATCATTAGTATTGGTAGCATTAAGTATTAAATGCTTAGATTTCTACATATATGTGAATCCTAAAATTTATGTTTTAGATTCATACTTAAAAAAAACAAATTAAGGAAACTGAATGCTCTATAATAAAAGTAAGAATAATTTCTCAGTCTTTAGTAAGATTTGACAAAGACTTACTCATAAGATTTGCAATCATTAAATGAATATATTCATTATTAAATAAAATAAATATTCAGAAAAGTTACTGCTGTAATTGAGAAATAGGAGGGAGTAAGAAATTACTTATAGTAAGGGCCAGAATTTATGAAATGGACCAGAAATCTTAACCTGAATTGAAGCACACAAATGATCTGTGACCAGCAGATATTCTCTGGATTCATACCTCTAATCTAGGCAATATTCCAAACAGGAGTGGAGATGGGTATGCGGCTCATAGCGTTTCAATCAAGAGACGTTTCTCTGTATCTGAGACCCTTCTCCTGAGATGTTAGCCAAATATTTCACTGTCATGGAAACTGAAAGACTCCTACCAAAAGGAAAGAAACAAAAATCAGATTTTCCAATTCCTAGTTTTTCAGGTTGGAGTCTAAGCACACTTCTTTAGAATACTGGCCCCAAGTGACTCTAAGTTCATCCTTTTCTAATTGTACCTGAGTGCATCCTTTCTTTTAAAAACACATGCTTGTGAACAGATCTTATTCTTTCTCCTATTCTAGATATTTTCTTAGCAAACAGACTTTGCCTGTTCCTAAAATCATCAATTTTGTTTTTCCTAAAATCCAAAAGTCTTTTTAGATTTTCTAAAGAGTTCTCAAAACTAATCTTTCTTCACATCACACTTTCCCACGGATGTTTTCCCTTGAGGACAACGAGAATTTGGAATGAGATAAAGAAACACAAAAGCATTTAGATCTGCTGTGAAATCTGCCCCCTCTTGCTTGCTGTTGATTCTTCTTTTTTTTTCTTACATACATTTTGTATCCAGAAGACTAAAACACATTTCATAATCTAGGCTTTAAAGCTAATAAGTGTTGATATTTTCTTCTCCAAGGCATCTCAAAACGATGCTATCTACTCTGTTTAGCATCCCAGTTAGAGTGCCCTCGTGTAGACGATCATGAAGTGGCATTCTCATCTAGCTCAGTGCTGAGCACAGCGGTATCCAGCTCACACACCCTCCTCTTTAAATGCCGATGAGTCAGAAGGCTTCCACTTGTGTTCCCTAAACTATGGCACCAAGAACAACTACACAAACCTATTTCTACTTGACAATATACAGAAATATACATAATTTCACACACTTCATTTTAGAATGTAATGCATCAGGGCTCTTTCCCAGATTCCTCAGTGAAGCATCTGTTCAAAACTGGTCCATATGACACAGTCTGACAGTTTTTATCACTTTCCCAAGAGAATCTCTTAATGATATCAACTTCTTGGTCGTCTTTTGAACAGTAAGTGCTGTTTCTGATGTCAAGCCTGGGAATCGCTGGATCTGAATGTTGTTTCACAAATACCTATCACGACTCAAATTGTGTAGCACATCCTTTCCACAGGGTTCACCAGGGGCCTACAGTTTGCTTGGCACCATGTTTATGACTGAGAATAAAAAAGGAAATGACAAAAGAAAACGTGATCTCTGCTCACAAATAACCCTAGACTTGGGAGAACCAGAACCAAAAATGTTTAGTGTGGGAAGAAGGCACAATGGAAAACACAGTGATCTTCGCTGGCCTCACGCAAGAGGTTTTCACGTTCACGTAGATCTACAACTCTCCTAACAATGCACAGCAACTCAGGGCCAGGCCCAAGGGTAAAGCCCATGCCTCCTAACTTCTGCATCGGTGTACTTTCTGTTCTGTAACTGACAATGAAATTTATTTGAATGCCATTAAATAAATGTCTTTGCACTTTCTTTCTTTTGGGGGACATCTTATAAAGTCCAGAGACATAGTACTTGCAAATAAAAAGAATGGCTGTGTAAAAGAAGACACACAGCTTTGTTTATGAGCCAGCAAGCTTAGTTACACAGGAGAAAACTGTGGTAGCACCTCTCCTCTGAGCTCACCATATTTTACAGACAGGGCTCAATTATTTCTTGCAATATTCCTATGATGCATCGTTATGAGATTATTTGTATTATGTATGACACCTTTCCTTCTTGGACCTTGAAGGTGCCTTTCACAGAATCAGACATAAAAGAAGGTAATTCTCATAGTGCTCCAGGGAGATAGAAAAAAATATTAAAAACCGTAGAAAGACCAAATTACTATCGGTGACTAGGGAAATAAGAATTGCTGAGAGTTAAGGGGCTACACTACAACTATGGGGGGGGGGATATCACTTTTGTTCCTGCTTTTGAATGCAACTAACCTTCCTATAACATATGTTTGTCTACCTATGTACACACCTAAAAGGGGGCACAGGAAGAGTAAAAGAAAAATAATTAATTCAAGCTGTACAGGAATCAGAACAAATAGAATGAAAAAATGTGTTCAGTTAGTCACACTTCAGTGTGTTCATTTGTTAGGTCACACATTGAAGCAATTCTAGACTGTTCTGTGTATTGTGCTAGGAAAAGACCACAACAGATATGAGTTCAACCATCCCAGGAACTCTTCATGTTTATTCATCCACATTGTTCAGCAACAAGGGCGCTATGGTTCAGGTATGATTTCAGTGTCCCTGCAAGGCTTCAGGGGTCAAAATTTAATCTCCATTTGGAGGTAATTGCAGGATAGACACTGAATCTGATAATGACGTTTAGAGGCAGACCCTTTGGAAAGTGAGTGGCATTAGATAAATTCATCACGGTGAAGCCCCTAGCATTGAACCTTAATGACTTTATCAGGAGAGGGAGAGAGACCAGACAGATACACACAATCACACGTGTACTCACATTCTCACTACGTGATGGCTTGTGCTACTTCAGGACTCTGTCAGCAAGATCGCCATCATCAGATGTGAATTCTTGAAACCTCAGAACTGGGAGCCAAATAACCCCGTTTTCTTTATAACTTACCTAGTCTGTAGTATTGGGTTACCGGCAGCACAAATCAGACTAAAAGGGTAACAAAAAGATCATGTGAAATCTGCACAGTGTGTTGTTTAATCTTGATTGCCAGTTTTGTTTGCCTTGAGAGTTGCCTAGGAGATCAACAGAGCACACTTCTGGCTGTGTCTGGATGGGTGGAGGTTGTCACCCTCAAGCTAATCTGACCCCTGGCTCCTTCTCCTCTGGCTCTTCCCTTCTGCTCTGCTTCTCGGCTGCCAGGAGGTTAGCAGCTTTCTTCCATCGTGCCCTTTCACCGTGAGGTCTCTTCCTTGGAGCCAGCTGACCGTGGACTGAAAGCACCAAAACTGTGTGTGCCAAAATAAACTCCTTCTCCTTTAAATTGTGGGTGTCAAGTATTTTGTCTAAAAAATGATGAAGTTACTAATACAGTCAATAAAATTATGTTCACCACTGTGCGCTTTGTGCCAGGCACAGTATAGGCAAATCAGGAAATAGTTACTGAAACAGTGGAAGTCTTTTCCTGAAGAGATTCAGAGGTAAACCAAGGTTGTTAAAAGCCATGTGAATTTCTCCATTTCTACCAAGATTTGGACAGGTTTTGGTCTTCAGTCTATGGATGGGAGTTGCTTATAACCTAATTGGGGGGTGGCGGGTAGAGAAAGAGAGAGAGAAAGAGAGAGTCAGAGTCATTTTACAAATAGAGGAGCTGATTTTTAACAAGCTTGCCAAATTCAGACAGGAAGCAGAGGAGACTGATTCCCATATATACATATAAATGTCCTTATCTAAAAGTGTTAATGTCGCCACTGCCCCCCAGGAGATTTTACTCTAGGTGAGATTACTGAAAACCCAATGCTGTGTTGTTTGATTGTACTCGATCCCTCTCCAAATCGCCCATCAAAGACATGGTGCAGTTACCAGAACCACACAGTCTGGCCGTCTGGACCTACTGGTCATGGCAATCCTACATTTCCGGAGTGTCTCTGTATCTTTCATTCCTGCAGAGACTGAACAAATCATCACATTCATCTTCTAAGCAGCCAGTCTAACTGATGTCTAGTGAATCTTGGTGATATGTAATGCATTTAGACAACAAGAATTTTAATCGATTTGAAAATCTTCAATTACTTTCTTTTTAATGTATTTTGGATAGAAACTACCCCCCTCACAATTTTTCTTCTTTTGAGCATTTTCATAATATGTACCTGTCCTGTAATTGCCATTGGAATTTATGCAGTAAATCTCCTTTTCCCGAGACAAAGAAAATATTAACCTTTTTACTTCTGAATAATAAAATTCTACCATATGACCATATTATTTGACATTCTAAAAAATTTGCAAATATTCTTGTTCTAAAAATAATTGAAAATGACCCTAGTCTCAAGAACAGAACCAAGTATCTGATGATCTGTTGGAAAATGTAGTCAAAGAAAAGTTATGTGTAAAAAGTATCCAGGATGTGTATTTCACATTATTGACCTCAGTAATTCCCTTTTAATTTTTAAAAAGTGAAAATGAATAACATCATGGGCAAAAAACAACAAACAACTCAGAACCAAACAAATCTGGTCTACCACCAGGATCAATTTAAAGGCTAAAGCAACAAATATTCATGTCAAACATTTCTGAAAAACGTATTTTAAAGATAACTTAGGGAGTCATTTTTGCAGTGATCCATATATAAAAGATAAATGTTGTAATGTTATTCAAGCTGAAGTAATAGACCTTTTTACTATTTATTTTAGAAAAAACTATCTGGAGAAAGACATGAATTGCTAGTTAATCTTATAATCATAACTCAAAATAACAACAAATTACACATATACCAGAAATTATAAAAAGATTAGGGATGGTCAATGACATATTGCAGAGCACTTTGTCAACAGAGAAACATAGGATGCTGGGTATAGTATCTCTGATCATTTAAATATGAAATGACCATGGCAGGAGAATCCTAAAATACACTGTCCATCCAAAAACATAGTAAATTTGAAAAGAGAGATGGCATAATATTGCTTAGTATATCTTGTTCCACGGTGGTCTTATAAGAAGCATACAAATATTTGCCAGCCATTCCTCAGACAAAGGTCTAACATCTAGAATATATAAAGAATTCAAAAAAATCAGACCCCCCAAATTTAAAGACCTGTTTCAAAAATGGGCAACTGAAATGAATAGATGATAAAGAAGTACAAATGGGAAATAAATATATGAAAAAGTGTTCAACATCACTGGTCATTCGAGAGACGCAAATTAAAACAACTCTAAGATTCCATCTCACTCCAGAAAGAACAGCTATTATCAAGAAATCAACCAATAACAAGTGCTGGCAGGGTTGCAGGGAAAAAAGAGCCCTCCTTCACCATTGGTTGGAGTGTAGACTGGTCCAAGCATTGTGGAAATCAGTGTGAAGATTCCTGGAAAAACTACAACTAGAGATTCCATTTGACCCAGGTATACCTTTTCTTGGTATCTTCCCAGAAGAATTAAAAACATTGTACCACAGCGATATATGCACAACCATGTTTATAGCAACACAATTTGTAATAGCTAGATCTTAGAAACAACCCAAATGCCCAGAAACTAATGAATAGGTACAGAAGAAGTGATTTTTTTAATACAATGGAGTACTACTCTGCCAAAAAAGGATAAACTTCAGACATTCTTAGGTAAATAGATGCACCTTGAGAACATACTCTTTTTTTTTTTTCCTTTATGTGCTGGGGATCGAACTCAGGCCCTTGAGCTTGCTAGGCAAACATTCTAACAACTGAGCTAAATCCCCAGCCCTGAGAACATACTCTTAAGCAAAATAAATCAGACACACATGAGTACATATCAAATTGTTTCTCTGATATAAGATACCATAAGTCTAAAGAAGGACAAAAGGGTATAATAGATATTGTGAAAAAGGAGGATAATATTCAAATGGGAAGAGAACTAGAGAGAGAAGAAGGGGGAAGGAAGAAAGGGAAAAAGTAAAGCAAAGAAAAAGAGTAAAATATGGAAAAATGTAAATAAAGCTTTTGTTAGTAAACGGGAAGGGGAGTGAAAAGGAGGGATGGAGAAGGGGGAAACAAGATATAACATGTACAGATACAAATTAACTACGATGAAAGTGATCATTATGTATATCTGCAATGTACCAATACATTTTCTTGGTAAATAAAAGAGTATTGTTTTAGTGCAGAGATGACATAATTTTTAGCACAGGTTTTGAAAAGAACATAGATATGAAAAAATATACACCAGACACACCCTAGAAACAAAGAACTGATGTTTCCAAATATTAACTTTGATGAAGGTTTATTGAGGACATTACATCAAAGATAGAAAGTGACAGTCAATTCAAGGTAATTGACAGAGTGTATGGGGCACTGGATGGGAAAAAGGTAAAAAAAAAAAAAAAAGAAAGCTAGGGGTAGAGAGAAAAAGTTGAAGGAGGAAGAATATAAAATACTAAAGACTAACAATAATCCTCTCTATAACGTAATGGCAGAGTAGGTCAAAGTGAAACAACTGTGTAGAAAGGAAGCTAGAAACGTGTCTGCAGAAACTGGATGAGACTAATCTGACAAGTGAACAGTTTCCACAGCTTGGATAAAAGGGTTTTCAGATGAACAATGAATGTAAGAGTCATCCTGAGGAGATCAGGGATTTAAACCTGGCCTGGAAGACCTCCTGCTGACGTTCAGCTCTTTGCCCAGGGATATTCTATAATGGGGAATGCGTGTGGTCACACATGCTACACAGACCTGTCCACCATTTCCGAAAATCCAGTTTTGATTCTGGCTCATTCTCCCCTACTTGGGGAGGAACATCAAATTCAAGAAGGTAAAAGCCACACATTTCATATCAACAGTTTCTTTGAGGTATAATCAGTGTGTAACAAACTCCTCATGTTCACACCAGTAGCACTATCACAGCAATCAAAATGGTGAGATCCATCACTTTAAAGTTTCTCCTTGGTAATCATGAACTCTCCCTCTCTGCCCACTGCCTTACATCCCCAGACTCAAATTTTCTAATGACAGATTAGCTGTCAAAACCTACAGTCTGTACTCTTTTGGAGTGGCTTTTCTCACTCAGCTTAATTATTTTGAGAGTCATTCATATTGTTATAGCAGCAGTTTATTCTGTTTTGTATATCAACAATTTCTTTATCAATCCATCTACTGATAGACTTTGGTTTGTTTTCAGCGTTTATTTCAAATAAACCTATTAGGAATACACATGATTTAGCCTGACTTGTGTGGACTTAGGCCATTCACATCTGTAGGAAAGATGTCATTGAGTGAAATAAATCATATGGCCTGTACATTCTGATGTTAGTAATTTGTCTTCTTTTCTAATCACTCTAACAAGTTTATTAATTTTATTGTTATTCTTAGGGAGCTAGCTTTGATCTCGTTGCTTTTCTTCTGTTTTCCATTTTGTAAGTGATCTGCTCTGGTTTTCATTATTTCCTTTCTTCTCCTTATTTGGAGTATCCTTTGCTCCTTCATTTCTACTATATTAAAGTAGATTCTGAGTTCACTGATGCCAGGTGATTCTTCCTCCTAATACTGGGGGGCAGGGATTTAGCTCAGTGGTTAGAGTGCCTGCCTCTCAAGCACAAGGCCCTGAGTTCAATCCCCAGCACCACAAAAAATATATATATATACATGTATAACACTACAAAATCCCCCCTAAAATTTTAGTGACATCCAATAAGTTTTAAAATGTCAGACATTATTTTCCTTTATTTCAAAATACTTTTTAATTTCCTTTAAATTTCTTCATTGACAACAAATTATTTATAAGTATAGACAGTTCCCAATTTACAACAGCTCAACCAATGAATCTTCAACTTCACAGAGGTATGAAAGTGCCCATACAAGCATTCTGTCTTGCACTTTCAGTAGTTTTAAATAAATTACACAGTGTATCCAACACTTTGGTATAAAATAGGATTCTGATTAAATGATTTTGTTCAACTGTAGGTTAATATAAGTGTCTCAATGTTTTAGCTAAGTTTAACTAATGTTTGATAGTTTAGGTGTATTAGAAGTATTTTCAGTTTATAATGGACTTACTAAGGCATAAACCCATCGTAAATGGAGGAACATCTGAATATTATTTAATGCTCAAATGCAGAGATATAGTCTAAATACTTTTCCATTGCTGAATTTTAACTTAATTACTGATCACATTGTGGGAGAGAGCATACTTTGTATGAAATAAATCATTTTAAATTAATGGTGAGTTAGTTTATGTCCCAGAATGTGGTAGACTATAAAAAATGATCAATGTGCATTTGAAAAGAACATGCATTTTGTTATGGTTGGTGCAGCAGTCTTTAAATATTGATTTGCTAAATTGGTCAATAGTACTGTTTAAACTCTCCATCTGTGTCTTAGTCATTTTCGCTGGGACACAACACTCAACACCCACTATTTGAAGGAGAAGAGCTCTGTTTTGGCTTATGTAGCCGGTCTATGGTTGGCTGGTTCCAGGCAGGGAGTGTGTGGGGGAAGGTCTCCCTAGAGGAAAGCTGATCACCTCAGGGTGGCCAGAAAGCAGAGAACAAATAGAGGATCTTAGGAGGGAGACATGCCTACCCAGGTGACACCCCAGTTACCTGCCTCTTATGACCAGGCTCCATCTCTCAAGCCAGAGACAGCTGTAGGGCCACTTTAATGCAATCACCTTCACCAGCCTGGGCCTGGGTTTCATCTACAGATAGAGTTCTGTCTCTGGAGCATAAATTAATCTAATTCAAAAACTATTTTTTTTTTAATTCAATATATGAAACTTTGCATTTTAAGCAAAGAAAACCAATGAAACGTATCTTCCTCAAAGGTGCATTATTCACAGTGAACAAACATATGAAAAAGGAAAATGGAAATTTATCCAAATAAAGCAAATCCATGTCTATATTTATAGATTGTGAATAAATGAAAATGTGTATGTATAAACGTGTACGTGCATCTGTTATGGTTTGTATCTAAATGTCCCTTCAAAGCTTCATGCGGTAAGAGGTGGCTGGATCAGAGGTGGCTGGATCTAGAGTGTGTGACACTGAGATTAAGGGCATGTCATTACCTTTCATCAGTCCACTGAAAGGTTTGGCACCGCCCTAATCCTGGCAGCCTGGATAAGATATAAAGCACAGAAAGAAGCTGCTTAGGTCCCTTGCTTGCCTTGCTGCCTTCTGCCTGTCTGCCATGCCATCTGCCTCGGATCCAGCCGATTGTGGACTGAAACCTCTACGAATTATGAGTTAAATAAACTTTTCTTCCCTTAACTTTTGGTGTTGGGTATTTTGTCTCAGCAACGAGCAAAGTAACTAAGACAGCATGCTTCTTAGAGCAATGTCAGAGGCATTAAGGTATGCCAAGAGTGGTCAGAAAACAGAAACGGAAAATGAGCGACACCTCGATGGATGAGGCAAAGGCACAGGTAGCAGCAAGGCGGTTCCCTAACATGCTGGAAGCTGGAGTCCAGCTGAGACACAGGACGGAACAACAGGAGAAAGCAGTCAGAGAGTGTGGCAAGCAGACAGCATAACCTTAAAAAGGGTCGTGATGGAGTAATGCCCTCACTAACGGTGCTGTTAGATGGCTGCTTTCAAGCTACAGCACACTCCGGTTTCAAGATCATCTTTTCTCTCTGGTGACCGGCGAGCAGCAGCCAGAGGAGACTGTGGCACCTCTGCCTGTGCCCTCGCTGGGAGCCTCCAGGGCAGCCAGCACAGTGCAAGGGCCAGGAGAGGTGGCCTCTGCCCTCCGAGGGCGGTTTTTCAGTGCTCACATAGTCTGCAAATGCACACCTTGTGATTTACGCTTTGCTCCTTTGTTGTAACTCTTAGAAAACTGATTCAAGATAAAGAAATGGCAAGGACATATTATTTTTGAAAAATGAAAAGAAGCTACACATCCACTTATTTCTTTATCTAGAATTCTTGAACACCATATCCCTAAACCGATAAGTACTGAACATTTGAGCAAAAGATGCTTTGGAAAAACTACCTGGGGTGAGAAAGGAAACAAAATATGACTGTTTTAGTAACTTTCTCCTCACTAGGATACAACAGCCAAGACCCAGACTTCAAGGAGGAGTTTATTTCGGTTCACAGTTCCGGTTCGTGGTTGGCTGGCTCCAAGGCAGAAAGGGCTTGGTGCAAGGTCCCGCTGTGGAGGAAAGCTTCTCACCGCATGGTGACCAGGACAGAGAGAGGGACGGGAGGAGCCCGGGGGGAGGGGACCTTTCTGGGTCACACCTGCAGTGCCCCGCCTTTTAGGACAGGCCTACCTCCCAGTAACACACTTAGTCACTACACTCACCGGTGGCTGAATCTACCAGTTAGTATGAGCCTTCATAGTCTAACCATCCTCCAAAAGCTCCCCTCGCAGCGTTTGGGGCACATTCTTTATCTACACCGTGATGGTGACCTTGGCGATGACACACCAATTTGAGTACTTTTTGAAGCTAACAGAACACTTTAAGCCCAAAGAACTAGCTACTAAGATCAGGGCAAGAAAGAAAATGAGTTAGATCAAGCATGAGGGTCTGAGAAAATGTGAGGAGAACACCGCTGCTTCATGAGAAATACATCCAGCAGGTTAAATTCTAGCAAATTAAAAAGAAAGACTGGCCAAGTGTCCAATACGCATAGCTACATTCCCGGCACGGTTGCTTTTTAGATAATTGAGAGGGTGAAAACGCAAAAAGAAATCACAGAAATGCAGTTACTGAGCATGTGAACTTTTAATTCTTGGTAAAAAGCAAAGATAGAAGAGAATACAGATTTAAATCTGGAATATGAGATATGTATTTGGTATGATTTGTAGTAAGTGCATAATAAACTGTTGCAATTATACTCAGACTATACAGAATTCTAACAATCGAGTAGAGGAATCTGATCCTGATGTTTTAAATTTTTCTGAGTCTTTAGGAGTTGCACAAAGGAAAAATTAAGTACTAATCCATACTTAAGACTTCCTTCATAGATAAAAAATATTTCTCCAGGACATAAAAGCTAGGTTTTGGATAATAGGGGAGATTAACTATGGAAATCCAGGAAAGTGTCACATTTTCCCCTAATGATAAATTTTGCTTTTTACGAAAATGGTGACAGAAAGACACAATTCAGGAAACCAAAAGTCTATAAATGCAATATATTATTAACCACTCGCTTTTCTCCTAAATTAATTAAAGTATTCACATTTATCTTCTTTTGAAAACACACTTTTGCTCCTAACATATATGACTACTATATTTTTACTAAATACAAGAATAAAAGAGCACAGAATCACATTTAAAGGATTTTCACCTTCATAAAACATATCACTTTGTAGACTAAATGGCAAATTGGAGACAGTTTTGCTTCACATAAAACAACTTTTGCTAAATGTTCTTATTCCACATTTCTGAATATAACCAGGGGCAATATTCTAGGGCTCCTTTTGTATAACTCTCCTCCTTTGGAGTTATGGTTAACTATTAAGTTATCGTAGCTCATTTTGAAGGATTCATTACGCTGGACTCTCCACTCTCTACCTTCGCAAGACTGTGTGTAAAGAGTAAATGACAGCCGGGTGGTGAGAGGAAGAATAAAACTCCATGCTTGCAGATGCTCCCGGAGGAGAAGGACATTCACAGCAGCCTATGTAACCTATAAAACCAGTACAAGAGAAAAAGGGGGGGGGGTCTTTTGTTTTGTATTTTTTCCTAATGAAGAAGAAAATTTTATGAGTTCTGACTTTTCCCTTTCTCCTTGAAGCACACATGATCTCGAGGTCTGTGTAATATCAGCAAGATCAGCACTGTTCTCTGCTGGAGGTAGAGAGTTTCATAGCTGGATAAGACCCAAGAAACTCAAGTATGTATAAACAGGCATCTGAAAGTCTGGAGGGAGCATCTCACTGCAATACTGTTTAAAGAGAAAATGCCAGCACAGGAAATGGATCGGGTACATACTGTATTGCACATTTCCTGATCAGACCTGGTCCTATGGGACTTGACATCTTCACCCATGTTACTTCATCATTACACTTGCAGTGTGACTTGACTGTGCGTGACCTGGTGTTAGGTGACCACATGGCTGGCAGCTGGGAATATGATCATGGAGGATGAGTAAGTTGCGAAATGCTTCCATGGCGTGACGTCGCCTCTCATTAAGAACCCGGAGACAGTCACACATTCATTCATAACTTGGAGACATCATGCTTCCTTTGAATTTATAGGCTGCAGAAGTTGGGGTGACATTTGAATTTGTTATGAAAAGAGTTAAGGTGTCAAGAAGAGATTTCAAAATGGAGGAACGAGTTACTATAGTATTCGCAGAGTTTTACCTCTGAATACACTGGTTTTATTTTACTCAACCTTTATTCTCACCCATTGTTTTTCCCTTCCTAACTGAATTCTGCAACAGTCTCCCACTTTCTACATAGGTAGGAGGGAAATTAGATCGTAAGTTCTTATTCTATATTCCTGCTTAGGACTCCTGCATACACAAAGCGCCCTATTTAGCCAAGTGTGTGCAGTGTCATTACTTTCAGAGCATGACAACACTCTCATGAAGAAGCAGAGCTAAACGCCAAGTCCTAACCACTCTTCACAGTCGCCAGCCTCTCGTGATCAGAACTCTACATGAGCACCATGCAGTAGTGTTTGTTGCTATCCACAGAGTGATGATACAAAGTGGGCCCTAGACTCGTAGTTTTGTTCATAATCCTTACATATTTGTATGGCTTGAGTACATGGAAACCATCTAAGTTGTTTAAAGAATGTACCTAGCTTTTCTTAAATTTAATATGCATGTTTGTTCCTTTATCTGCATAAATCATTGTATTTGCAAACATATCATGTCAGAGGTAGAGACACTGACACTCAGCAACCTGAATAATCTTACAAATTAGTAAGGCAAATATGACATGCACATAAACAATTATATACTGTAGAATCTGTAAGTACAGCAGAAATGATTTTCTGCAAAATGTTGTACCAGAGGAGAAGTTAAACTTATATGAATTTGGATGGGGAAGGAATATGTAAAAGAGAGGGTGCAGATAGAAGGAAGTATCATTTGAGCCAGGTTCTGGATCAGTTATCTAGAAAAAGATACTGACAATTCAGACCCTAACTAAAAAGTTTTGATTCAATTGGGCTCATTATGCACAAAACTAGTAGTATATAATGGGTGTGAACTATAGGTCTTTTCTTTATTTGTTTTCAAATAAGATGTCTTATCATAATATAACATAGCATTTTAATGTTTGGCTATTCTGAATTCAAAAGAATTTTTTCTTCACCTTGAACTACTTGCTGAAATTCTACTACATCATATATTTAGGAAGCTATCAAGAGATGTATGTATTTAATTCAACTACATGGATTTGAGGCAAACTTACTATAAAACTGAATGTGGATATTTTGACATTTTGCTTTAGTTGTTGCAAGAGGGCACTTTTAAAATATACCAAGTTACCACTTTTTTAATGCTGGATGTCAATGTCACTGACTCTAATTCAGACCCTTACCTTGGAGCACTAGCTTACATTTTTACAAATAAAGAACATAGATTAGACGAAACAGTAAAAGACTCCTAAGATCAATGAATTTGAAGCATGTTGTGATTTTTAAAAGATTAGTGGTATGCAAATAAAAGACAGGGCAGTGACCATTTAAGCTGTTGATAGATAGTTTTCTTTTATTTTCTGTCTATCTTTAGATACAAGTCTAGATAGTCACTATCATATTGAGAGACATTTTAATCTCCCAACCCGTTCATTCTTTGAGGCCAATAAGGGGAAAGTTGTTTTGTTTTGTTTTCCTCAAAAAGAAAACTCTCTCCCTGAGGACTCTGACACATCAAGCCACATCATTTCCAGGCTCAGGCACATTTGAGGGGTATGTGGACACAATACAGCATCAACAAAAATAGACAGAAGCCCCCCACATCCCAGTCACTGTAACTCTCCATGACAGATTCATGCTGCTCCTAATCAATTTCACACCAGGGAAATATACACAGTGGAAACATGCAGATTGGGAGCTGCACAGAATTTGCTTGGAAAATGTCTGAAAACCAGAGCTTCCAGCACCACCTCTCTGTGCCAAAAACACAAAACCATATGCTGCCTCCTCCCTTTTTTTGAAGCAGAGAAATTGGCTTGTGTTTAACTGGTCTCTCCTCATAGATTTATGTCATTGGGTAGTGAGTTTGGCATTTGTAAGGGAAGAGAAGAAATACCACTTGACAATTCTTATTTCTAATGCAAATAAAATGTTTTCCTCCCAGGTTTTTGCATCTTTAAAAAAAAATACAGTCTGTGGAATGAAGAATCAGCATTCTGAATTTTTGTTACTATTGACCTAAACTTAATCGCTAATTTTCATCTTCTTATAAAGGGTTATAAGAAAGAGATAAAATCTGATGCATCACACCCAAATAGGAAAGCTGGATCTGTGGAATTACTGGCATAAATTGGTATGAATTTCAAATAGCATGAAGAGGTGTGCTCCTTTGTTAGCTTCATTTACATGGACATTCACTAAATGGGTCTTTCCAAGCCATTAGTCAGAATTAATACATCATATTTGATATGAGCTTAATATTTTAGATAATTAATAACATGAGAAATCAGGTGACTTTTCAGTGGTAAGGATAAGAGTATTTGATCAGATGAGCTTCCATGCATAACAGCTACATGAAGATTCATTTTGTAGCATAAGGAAAGGTGAAACTTTTTCTGCCAAGTAAAACTGAAATCCAAATGTAACCTCTACTGGACAAGAGAAAAAGAAAATTGTAATAACCACCACAATCCAATATTTTTATCAAGCCATAACAGTAGAACAGGACCTGTGTGCTCCAATATAATTCATAATCAAGATCATCTAAGTTACCTCACTCGAAAAAGTAATGAAATCAGCTGGGGGTGTGGCTCAGTGGTAGGGTGCTTGCCTAGCATGTGGAAGGCCATAGGTTTGAGTCCCAGAACTGCCAAAAATGAAAGAAAGAAAAGAGAAAGTAAGGAAATCACTGGCAAATTTCAATTCTTGGTTGCATCTGTTTTGATTTTCTTGGACTATCTCCATTAAAAAATCAACAACAGTTTAACTATCCAACCTAGGAAAGCAAAATAGGAGTGCCTAGAGAGTGCCGAAAATGTTCTGATTAAGAAGTAACTCCATATATTTGTCCAGAAAATTCCAGAGAATTACTTAAACTAACTGACTAAGGACAGGTAAATCTCCCTGTGTTAAATTTTGCACATGAGTATCCAAATATTGCTACTGCTAACACCTCTGTTTTGTGCTGGGAATGGGTAGGAACATAATTTTCTTTTTCTTTTTCTATATGACTTTTCCTGAGGTGACAATTTACATTTATGTCATAAAGATTATGGTGACTCTACTGACAAGCAAGTCAATAAAAATCGAAACTATATTCTCTTTCCAAGCACTCCTAGAAACTGTCATTCTCCTTGTAGAATACATAATTTTTTTCTTTTTCCAAATGCCTCCTTCAGCTTCTTTTGTAACACATCAGGTAATCTAGCTATACAAGTTCTTGATATTTTAAATGCATTTTAAGGATTGTCAACTCCGGTGCCTTACTCTGTGCATTTGGTCAGTAGAGTAATCTCTAAGTCCATCTACAGGCCTGCACCACCAGGCTCAGTTTAAGAAATCTCTCTACACCTCTCATCTATGTGTCCTGAAGTTCCTTTCTGTGAGGAGAGTCAAGAATCTACTTGTATTGTAGTCTTGGGGGCACTCTTGAATCCTGCCCAATTACATGCTATAAAATCAGTTGTCTTTAATCACATCACTTTTTCATAAATACAAAAGGTATTTCCATTATGTGTCAGTCTGGATAGATAAACAGAAATAGAAAGGAATAGGACTCATTTGATGACTGCTACTGATTTACCACCTATTGGCAGATATATGACTCCCCAAGCCAAAAAAAAAATCTCTTTTATTCTATGAATGTGAGTTCTTAAATTAGGGATGTGTGAGAAGAGAGAGTTTTAGAAAAGTGACAGAGTACTTGTTTACTTTCTCTTTATTTGAGTCAGGCAGGGTGAGGAGGGTGCTTAGATAGGGAGATTGAGACTCATGGGCAACTTGAGCAGGAACACCCACTGAACTGAGTGGGTACAGTTCTGGGTGTAGAAGATCCACCCGAAGATTATTGCCAAAGCAACATGAAGAAGAACCTGAGCAGAAGATAGCAATCAGCTGTCTACCAGAAGCTCTGTTGTAACTGGTTTGCCCAAAGGAACTCAGCTGTTCTCCTGGCGGGAGGACCTTGGAGCCTTGCTGTCATTGGGCATGGCTACCTTTCGCTTCAGGGGAGCTCTGGTCTCCATCTCTGCTTCAGTATAGATGTCTTCAGCCTTTTAGTGCAGACTCGGATGTACATGGACACTGCTGTGGGCTCCCAGCCCTATACTGGAAATTTTGGGTCTCCAGTGCATAGGTAGAAGTTCTGCACTCTTCCTGCATTTAGCGTGTGTGTGTGTGAATGTTGTAATTTGTACTTGTCCCGTATTAAATCTGTTCTCTTGCAAATCACTGACTCTAGAATCATCTGACTAATACAGAATTTGGTACCAGAGAATGGGGTCATTGCTGTGACTATACCTGACTAGGTGGTTTAGGAGTCTCTGGAGCTGGCTTGTGGGAAGGGGAAGAGTTAGGAAAGGTTTGGAAATATCACCTGAAAAAGAAACTATAGAAAGCCCTTGTTGGTACAGGATGGGAGATTCTGGTCAGAGCTCAGAAGACCAGAATGCTGATAGAGAAGTTGCCAGTACAGACCAAACTCGGGAGGTTTCCTCTGGGAAGAAGGACTGCATCGGCTGTTGGACTCCAGACCATGTGTATTATGGCTTGGCAGAAAGTTTGTCTGCATTTTGCTTGTGGCCAGAGACTTTGTCTGAGACTAAGATCAAGGATGGTGGACTAATCAATCTTGCAGAAGAAAATTCAGGGCAGTCTAATGTTGAGGCAGTGACATAGCTACTGTTGGTGGCTTTTAGCCAGATATATTTTGGGAATCGAGAGCAAAGAGGCCAGCAGAATAATTCAAAATACTGTGAATTTGACCAAAAAGGAAGTTCCAGTAAAGTTGCGAGTTGCAAAGGTGGAACAAAAAAGAAATTTATCACTGAAAAAACTAGCAATAAAATGCCAAGTATTTCAGAAGAAGGTAATAAAAAAGATGGCCTAAGGGCATTACAAGAACCAGCAGGACGCCAGGCTTTTCAGTCTCAGAGTTGGACAGGTAAAAGACTTTGCTCTGAGAAGAAAGCCCCAGAGCATCATGTTCCAGAATGGTGGGGGGCAAGGGAAGTTGGTTCTCAGGATTTGCTTCAGAGTGCTCAGTGATCCAGGCACACGACCCCTATAGACAAGAGTGAAGGAAGGCTGGCTTCTGCTCCACCTGGCAGCAGACCCTGGTGTCATCCACGTGGCCCTGGTTTTAGGTGTGCACAGTTTTAGGGGTGTACAGAATGCAAGAGTTGTGGGGTCAGGAAGGCTTCCACCCAGATTTCAGAGGAAGACCTAGGAGGCCAGGCAGTGTGCCCCTGGGAGGGCAGTGTGTGAAGCTGTGAGTGTGAAGCCGAAGGTACAGTGGCGATTCCAGAAGTTGGAGAAACCAAGAACATGGATCATCTAAGGAAAACCGCAAGGAGGGAGCAAAGGCACCGCAATAGAGAAGCCAGGGGAGCTGCCACCAGTATGGGGTAAGTTCCAATATTCCTGGGTTCTTCCCCTCCTCGAACAAAGAATTGAATAAGGTGGGGGGGGGCAAAAAGTAGTTCTAAAGTTTTATTTAAAATCATAGAGAAAAGAGGAAAAGGAAAGTTGAGCATAACAATAGAAACAGCAAAATGTGTACCGCATCTAAAAGGCACAGTAGGGGTTACCATGAAAAGGTACAATAGCCTTGGTGCTGGGTAGCAGACACTGTCTTCCCACAGGAGGGAGCAGGGAGAGCTCTTTCCCTGGCATTGTGTAGAAAGGGAGAGAGGAGAGAGAGGGCTTGCTTCCAGTGTTGCTTCTATTTATAGAACAGAGTTCCCGGAAACTCACGTGAACTCCCTACTGCCCTTCTGAGAGGGCCGGCACTTGAAATTGGCACTTGGAGCTGATGCCAAGTCCAAGCCACTCCTCCAGATCACGTTCCCTTGCCAGCCAGTTTTAGCCATTCCCTATTCCTATGCACCACCACTGGAAGTGCTGTAGGGACAGAGCTGCCGAAGCCCCTTGGAGTCCAGATTTCACCACAGAGTTCCTCTGATGCTGCACATGGAACTACAGGATTTAATGTTTGCCCTTCTGGATTTCAGACTTACTTTGATCCCATTCTTTTGTAACCCCCATTGGCACTTTTTGGAATGGAAAGGTTTATTTTGTGCCATTGTATGCTGGAAGTGTTTAACTTTGTTTTCATTTGTATAGAAGCTTGCAGTGAAGAGTCTGCTTTAAATTTCAGAGGAGATTTTGGACTTGGACTGTTCAGGAATGTTAAAACTGTTAGGACTTTGATAACTCTTAGAGGTGGACTAAATGCCTTTTGCATAAAGGAATGTGGTTGAGTCTTGGCGGGGGTAGGGCAGAATGTTATGGTTTATGCCTAAATGTCTCCCCAAAGCCTCATGTGGTAAGAGGTGGCTGGATCAGAGGTGGCTGGATCTAGAGCGTGTGATTACTAAATTAGTCCACTAATCAGTTTGACATAGTTCTGTTGGGATAAAGGATGATATATTAGGACTCAGGGTGCTAGGATTAAGGGTGGGAGTGCTACCCACTCAAAGGGCACGTACCCTGGATAAAATGTAAAGGACAGAAAGAGGCTTGTTTATCCCTTGCTTGCCTGCCTTGCTGCCTTTATCTGTCTGCTATGCCACTCTGCCTTGGATCCAGCCGATTATGGACTGCAACTTCCATAAACTGTGATCTAAATAAACCTTTCTTCTCTTAACTTTGGGTGTGGGGTATTTCATCTCAGCAGTAAGAGAAAAGCAACTAAGACAGACTTACTCAAATGGGCAACTCACTTAACTGGGTACATTCTATAAGCACCATATGGAAGTGAAGGTAATTACACAACTGTATAAGGCCCCTTTTAAGGATCCTCAGAGTTTTATTTAGTGGGAGTAAGGGAAGTAGATCATATTCCCTTATTCGATGAGAGCTTCTACAAAATGATCTGAATATTTCTTCAAATAACTTTTGCCTAAAAATGTGGTATGGACAGTTTGAATAAAAAACACATTGTAGCGCTAAAGTATTAAAACATACAAAAAAATCTTGATTTTGGAATGAGATGTTTAAGGACACTGATCTTAAGTACTGTTAATGGAAGTGTTATCTAAATCTCATTCTTGTAATGAAAATTTCTCCAGCTGTTAAGCTACTGAGTCTCCTGTCACTTTGATATAGAGGTTAGACAACAACATGAATTGCCTTGTCTGTCAAATGTTGCCAGGAGAGAATATCCTCGTCACAATTGGAGAAGGAATGACACTGAAATATGGGCTAAAGGTCATAAGGAACTGGAGGAATTCAGGAAAACACTAATCACTTGTGAAGGGCACAGAAGAAGAATTTGATACTAAGACTGCTGGTAGAATTTTAAAGAGAAAAACAATGCAATGTTGAACCCAAAAATATTTACTCCAGTAAGTTTGCTGAACAAGAGAAGGCAACCATAAGTTCTTAATATTTAGTTAGAAGCACCTGAATGTTGCCTAAATTCAGAAGCTGACCTGCCTCCTTTGCTCAGTAGATGCCTGTGAGCTTTATTTCGTGTCCTAAGCTGTTGTTTTGTGTTTCATCTCCATCATCTGTTGCTGGAGTTTTCTTCTCGTGACAGCAAAGAATTTGAAAAACAAAATAAATAGACAAACAAACAAATACAGGGAAGTCTTTATGACCACTGTGTCTCAGTGTTCCAGAACACTGAATGCAGGCATGGGGAGAATCTATTTGTTGGTTTCTAATTAATACAGGCATAGAAAGTGTATTCTTCCACCATGTAGGAGGCTAAAGTCACATATAAATACCACTAGAATATTTATTTTGGAGTTACAGACACGAAAATATTCAAAAGAATTCATGAAGTGCTGTTCAACTGCTTTTCCCTCTTGGAATGTTTCCATTTGTTTGTCTGTTAGACGTTGAGGTACTGAGGGTGGACTGTAGCACCTTGCATGTATGTGCAAGGCAAGCTCTGACACTTAGCTATAGCCACAGCTCTGTCTTTGGGTGTTTCATTTTGTTTTAGCAAGGAAAATGTAGCTCCGGAAAGATGAAAGGATTTATTTAATATTGTACCGATCTAAAATAGGGAAAAAGAAACTAAATCACACGTCTTCTCTAAAAGAAGAGAATCGATTTTCATACTTTGCTTCGTTCTTTATCCCATCAATTACACATTGCATTTGCACTAGATCCTTTCTAGAAAAAGTTTTATTTTTTCTTCAGTCCCGATCCAGCGCGCACACACTTTTGTTACCGAAACAAACTTTAGCAGTTTGCTCAGTCCAAAGGAGGCCCATCGACCCATGCTTCCTTCTAATTATGGGGCTAGAAAGTGAAGCGCTGGCTGAAATACAGACAACTGCTTTGCCAACTCTCAGCCCACTACCATTGTCTGCGTCCTGGTGCTCTCCCAGGATGCTCTCCACTGCAAAGTGCTGGTCCACATTCTTGTGTGCACAGTCATGGGCCGCTACCTTTGTTCCCCGAGATTGCACCTCCTTTATTTCATGCTTACCCAGACAATAATTCCCAAGTCAGATAATGAGCTCTAATTGATTGTATAGTGATCAGTTCAATGACACCAATAGTGTCACTACACTTCCTGTATTTATACAATGCTTGGAAGGATTTGTTTTTTGTTTTGTTTTGTTTTTCAAGTACTAAAGATTGAGCCCAAGGCTTTCACACTATCTGTGCCCAACCCTTAACTTTTTATTTATTTTTAATTTTGAGGCGGGATATTGCTTAATAAGAAGTTTCTCGGTCCAGACTCAAAGTTGCAACACTTTTGCCTCAGCGTTGCGGAGTGCTGGGTTCCAGTATGTGCAGAAAGCATTTGTGCTTTCACAGTCACTTTCACACGGGGAAGGAAAAGTGAGCGTGAGCATCGCAGTGCGAGCATATAGAAATGGAGTCATCCAAGTGTTTCTAAATATTTCTTTCGATAATAGGCCTCATTACAATACATTTATTTTAAAGATGGGACATGAAGTAAATTGAGAACAGCAATAATGTTATAAGGAAAAGTTGATGATTTTTATTTAAAAACTTACACATAAATAAAAATAGTTCTCTTCCACCAAAACAAAAACAAACAAACAACAAACAAACAAAACCCTAGGTAATTGTATTACTCTGGGCCCCTTCTTCCTTAGTGAATTTTTATTTGTGATCTTAGTCCTTTCAAAATACTTAATTTTCGTAAGAATACCAAACCATAAATTATTATTGTTCTAAAAATCCCAGTTATAAAAATCCCAATTACCCTAATTATTATGAGAATAGTGATTTAGAGACTGCTTCACCAGTTTCATTGGCTCAGACTTTACAATTCTCACATTTCAGGCATTGTAATTTGAGTCTTACTAGAAAACTCAGAGATGCAAAGACCGATCCCTTTTTGCAGAAGGACTTCCTGCCAGCTTTGGCTCCTCTTGGCTCTGCCTTAGCTGTCCAGAGCCACCTTGTTCATTGACTGAGCAAGGCACAAGGATAAACTTCTGGATATTTCTAATGATGCAAATGGGGAAATGTTTCCAAATTCCCTGGGGGGAATGACTCCAGGACTGAATCCCTTGATCAATTCTCTCTCAATTAAATTCCTGAGTTTATTATTGATTTTCTTGCACTTCCACTTCTCCTTTCCCTCTCCCTGGAGTTACTCAAAATCAAAGAAATGGTTACAAGAAGAAAATAAGGGGGAAAAAGAGCCTGGGAGAGGAGAGAATGGAGAGACATTGGTCAAAGGGTACAGACTTTGTTATAAGTTGAATAACCTAGGGATATGACGTAGAGTATGATGACGATATTTAATAATGGTGTATATCTACATGAAATTTGCTGAGAGCCAAACTTTAGTATCCTCACTATAAACTCATAAAAACACCCAAAGAAGCAAATGGTAACTGACTATGGCGAAATGTGTCAATTAATTTGATTATTGTAATCATTATACAATGTCTATACATATCAAGCAATCAGATTGTAAATCTTGATGATTTATAATTTGTATTTGTCAAATGTACCTCATTAAATCTGAGGGGAAAAGCTTAGATATAAAGTAAACAAGCACACTGTGAAAATCATATTATTGATAACAGAATTATCCAGATTTTTAAACACAAACATACCTTAAAAGGTAAAAGTAACTAGATATTCCCTTTTTTAGCTCCTTTTGTCCTGCCCAAGATTTATATTTTTCTCAAATGACCTAAAATGTCCTATAAAACTATGGAAGGACCATTGTTAAATTGCCAATCCAGTGTACTTCACAAAAAGATTTCCTCAAAGACGAGTTGTTTGGCTTGAATTAGAGAGTGTCATAATGGACAAATGAAAAGTTCAGTGTACATTAACTTTGTTTTCACTGATTTATCAGCTCTTCCATTGACAAAGAGAGGTGTGACTTCATGGAGTGAGAAAATGCTATTTTCTGCTCGTAGTTGCATTAAAAAACAAACCACAGAATGTTCAAAGTTAATATTCTTCAAAGCTTTTTAATCATGATCACCTATTTTCTAAGCATCTCCTATGCTCATTTCTACAAGTTCACAGACATTGAATTCTGTTTGTAATTCATTATGTGACAGTCTGCATTAAAACTACATAATATTGTCTCAAATCTGCATTATTTACTTTCATTCCTCACATTTCCCAGAATTGAGAAGATAGAGTAAAATCAATTTTTTACCAGGAAAAGATTCCAGTTAAAAAATATTAACCCGAATAATTCTATAGGGAAAAATTTTACCATTTATTAAAAGTGCTTATCTTCATGTAGTATCAGTGATCCTAAGATCTGTAAAGGGACCAAAGTTTATTCAAAATGTGCTAGTACTGTAGTAACAGACATGGATATAGTGATACACATTTCACAAGAAAGAAAATCGGTACTTTCAAATCTTAAATATCTTGCCTGGACTATCATAGATACTAATGGTATGTTAAGAATTTGAACTTCAGTGTTTGTTTTACAAAATCCACACACTTTCTACTATACTATATTGCCCAGTGGAAAGTTTTGCCTCAGCTGGTAAAAACTTGTGAGTTATCTGAAACATTGAGGTTTGTAGCAGAAAAAGATAAAGATGTATCTAGAGTGTGATTAGAATATGTACAGATCTTTTCCCATATTGATGTTACACAAACCAATTCAGTTACATATACAATAAATATTTGAGCTGTGCTCTTTATTTCTTTCATATGAATAGGTAGCATGGTGAATGTAAATGTATAAATTTAGACAAGTGAATTTTAAGAATATATGTTCTGCAAAGGAAAGCATAGATTCTAGCTCTTCCTAAATCCCCACAAACAAACAGAAAGAGGCACAGTACTATGTAGCAAAGTCACACACCCAGAGCTAATATTTACATTAAAACTGGTGCAAAGAATTCCGTAGAAACTCAGAATACCAGTGGTTAGGGGCAAACTCTAAGCAGTGTATATGTTAGCAGCATCTGAAGGAAGGGAAACAAAAAAGCAGCAAGACAGCAAGTGGACTATGGGAAAGGAGAATTCCTGAACTGCCAGTGATCATTACTGGAAAGCAGAAGGCAGGCCAATCTGAAAACAACAGCAAAGAAAAAGAAAAAAAAAAAAAAAAAAAAGACTGACTTCCCTTTTCAATAACAGGTGAAGGTATGAGACCCAAGTAAAGTTTGAAGGGACTGGAGCAGTTCAGGTCATGTACATACTTGTTGGCAGGGTTCACTCCCAGGACAGACCCACAGGGAAAATAAAGAACTAGGAGAAGATTCAAAATTAAGGCAGAATAAAGAAAACAAAAGGTAAGAAAAAGAAAGGACAAAATTAAAGTTGGAGAAAGCCTAAAATATTAGAAGAAAATTCTGTACATTTTTTAGCACAATACCAAAACACTAAAAGAGGGACATTTGTGAAATTAGAAACAATGCCTAAGCCTTAATCTCAGTCTCTCACTAAAGGTCAGGGAAAACTAGGTTCATATTAAAAAGATAAAAAATAATAAGTAAAATCCTATTTTAAGTTACCATAAGAAAAAAGAAACAAAAGAGTAGAATATTCTTTTTACAGACAGTAAAGGAAAATTGATCAAAATTATAATGCAATATTTAAAAATTATTTTCAGTATTTAAGAAAATCATATATGATATAGAACAATATATATCAGAATTTAAAACAATACTCAGAAATGCAAAAAAATTTGAAATAAAAAGTTTAATTTAGAAATGAAGACTAAATTAGAAAAAAAGAGTAAAATACAGATCTGAAAACTTGCTAAGATAAAAAGAAATATTTCAAAAAAAAAAAGGAAAAGATGAAAAAGTGTCTAGGTAGAGTGACAAATATTGAAGAATTGAAGATAGGTTTAAAAAAATCCAACCTACAGACATAAGGGCTCTGAAAAATTAAGAAAGAGTCCTAAAATTTCAAAACAAATCTTGTCATGGTTAGTTTCTTCATTTTTGGCACAAAATACCTGACATAAGGAAGGAAAGGCTTATTTTGACTCACAGTTTGTAGAGGCTTCAATCCATAGTCTGCTGGCTCTGAGGCAAAACAGAGTGGCAGACAAGCATGGTAGAGGACAAACATCTCATGGCATGGCAACAGGATGTAGAGAAAGGGATCAAGGGAGGAGGAGGGTGATATGCCCCTCTAGGCCACGCTCCCAGTGAACCTCCTTGAATCAGGCTTCACCCCACCAAATCACATTTAGCTATGAAACAGCCAGTGAAATAAACCAGTGATAAGTATCACTTTCCTATGATCCAATCATCTAAACAAAAAAGCCCTACCTATGAACACGTGAGGATTTATGGAGACAGCTTGATATAAACCAAAATTCAAAATTCCTTTTGAATCTAGATGAGAGTGGTAACTTATAAGGGACAAGTATATCTTTATCAGACTTTTTAACAGCTTATTATTTCAGAAAAAGTAAAATAATTATGATACTAAAGAAAGGAAAACACCAACCATTGTTTCTATATACAGAAATACCTTTAATAGCAGTTTGGGGGAGTTTTGTTGTTTGTTTGTGTGTTTGCTTGTTTGTGTGTTTGTTTTGTGAAGCTGAAAATCAAAAGCTGGACCTCTCACATGCCTTTAAGTATAAGTGGCACATACAAAACCTACAATAATTAAGAAAACATTTTTCCTTGTGAGCACTTTTTAAGGACTCTACTAGAGAAAAAGTTTTAAAAAACCAAAATTATGAAGGAAAATCAACATAAGGACCAGTGTTGTACATAATTACATGTAGAATTAAAAGAAAATGAGGAGTTAAAAATAAGGGATTATAGAATGCAATGGTTATATGATCTAATGAAGTAGATATAATATAACCATTAAATATGTTGAAGGAAATGAGATAGAATATGAAACAATGTAAGTCTAAATTGAAGAATCATTATTAGTGATAGTATAATTAATAGTACCGTTACTCTAAAACTTGAGTGTATATTATGTAAGCTTAAGCAAACGAATAGTCATGGCAATTCTAATTTTACCCAATCTCTTGTTCTGGAATATTCAGGTTTTCGGTGTAGAAATGCAAATGAAGAAATTAAGTAATAACCCTGTATGATTGAAGTGGAACTCTCAGCATTAAAACACAAGGTATTTTAACTATGTTCAACTTCTATATATTAAAATGACTTAGAAACAATCACCAACCCAGTGGTAATTAGCAACTCTCGACCCAAGTTGCAAACATGAAATACCCTATATCATTAAAAGAAATAGAACTTCTTTGAGAAATGTCTTACTTATACTAAGAAACATTTTTAAAAAGAGTTTTGACTATCTTGCAAAACCAGATATCTAGGAAGCTTTTGGCTCCATAGCAAATAGAGTTGAGGTCAAACACTGGAAAATTTGAGCTTCAACAGGAATAAGAATTTCAATGGACTGAAGCATGTCAAATTTGTCTAAAGACTGGATAAAAGAAAAAATAAAATACTTGTTCTTCCTTTTCTGTATGAACTATAGTACTAAGTAACCAAATACTAAATGTATCTTCTTTTAAAATGATTTTAGTGGATAAGTGAAAGAGAAGTAATTAAACACACCATTTACTAACTCCAGTGAGTTAATGATATAGGCACAGAACATAACAGATACAGACATAAACTGAGAACAAAAGTTTGATGTTATGTGCCTCCTGGTAAAATACAACACGCAACACACACACACACACACACACACACACACACACACACACAAACACACTTTCACCTAAATTATTGCCCAGAAGATCAAATCTGAGTTTGATCATGCTCTGGACTCAGAGATCAATTGACAAGAAATATAGGACAGAGCCATGGTTTGGAGGTTTTTAGATAACAGTGTTTGAGTTTGTAATAATGGGATATATAAAAGACGCAGAGCATGAAAATTATTCAGTCAAATGACTCTGAATTCAAATCCCAGCCTATCATGTATTATCTGTGAGACTAGCAAGCTCATGCATGAGCTTTGGTTTCCTCCTTAATGAAATTCAAGTAAAATAAGAACAACTACTGCCTAGATTTGTCCTCAGGATCAGAGGCAGTGACTATACCAAGAGTCATGCTCCGAGTGGGCGCTCTGCTGATTTTTTTTTTCTTTTCCTACTTTTCCCATGTAGATCTTATTTTGCTTTGACATTGCATCGTCTCTACCATATATTACTGATAATTGTGTTTAACTGGGTAATAATTTCAGATATTTAAATAAATTGCATGCTTCTAAAGCCCTGTTGTAAATAACCAGCCTCGATAGCCCTGCCTGGGGGGCTGGTTGTGACTTACACCTCAAATCCCAGAGCACTTCATTACAGAACTTCTGCTTTTTAATCCTGGTTAAAAATAGTAATGAGGGTTAACATTTTTGGGGGAAATAAGTAATAATTAACTTTTAGTGATGACATGTCATTTATCATATAAATGCATATTCCTTTCATTGAGTAGGTGCTCAATATATTTTTTTAAATGATTAATTATGTAAAGCTGCCTTTAATAGCCTCTTAGTAATGATGGAAACAATCTTATGTCGAAAGTGACATCAATATAAATGTTAAAATTGCAGGAAGTTTTCTGGAATGGTTACTTGCAAGTGGGAAGGATAACAGGCACTGTGACGGGAGATAGAGTCCATACTCAGGTGATCTGAGTCACAACCGCGGTTTTGCATCTCATAACAGTTAAGTGCCTGCCACGTACTGAGCCAAGTGTTTTCCATTTATGAGCTTATTTCATCCTTGTTGTGACATTGTGAGACAGTTTCTCCATATGCAGGATGGGGACTTGCCTGCCTCACAAAAGTGCTGACTAACAACACATTTGATACAAGAAGGAGTTGGGAATTCACACTCACTTTGGCCTGACTTGAAAACTCTTATCCAGATGATCTCTAAAATCCCTTCCAGTGCAAACATCTTCTCCAAATGAATTTTCGGTGCTCTATTAACCCAGCGGTTTCCCTCAGTGACATGTGCCTTCCGTGTTCCACTTATGTCCTTCACTTGTGTCAGTGTCAGAAAACCTCACTTGCTCTAAGAGCCCATAACCCAGGACAAGGTCACACTCATAGTGACAGCGTGCCACCATCAATGTTGACGAGAATTTGAGGATCAAATTTTCTTTACCCCTAGCGACCTCTCCCAAACTCTTTTCTATTTCTGGGGATCAGTCTGCTAAAACTGAACTTGACTGTAATTCTTTATGCTGTTTACATAAAGGAAATGAAACTCAAACTATGCCACCAAACGACAGAACGACAATTACTTTTTAAATTAGTCACAGACTTATCAGCTCCTGCAACTGCTTGTAATGGGAAATAACCTAGATGACACTGTCATGTAATATTAGGACAACAGGCTTTGAGGGAGTGATGTGCCTACATTCTGTGAAAGGACTGTTTGAATTTCTTCATCATTTTCTGCACTGCATTTTAAAATGTACCTGGAATTATTCCACCCAGTTTAGCTGAAGAGTTCATGCTTCATGCTTCTCCCTCCTTCTTACTGATAAAACCCTTATTTTCTGAAGTCCAGTCCTCATTACACTTCTCTGAACCTTTACAGGCTCCTAGCTGATAGCCTTTCTTCCCATCTATTTTCTTCCTCATCCATCCAACTCATTACTGCCAGATTAATTTTCCCGAGAGACTGCTCCAATTATATCGCCAACCCAAGGTAAACACATATAACATGCTTCATGTTTATAGAACAAAAATGAAAATTGTTAATAGGCCTTTAGATTAACTTGATATAGCTTCAAACTCTTTTCATCTTTTTTTATACTGACATTTTCATACAACATGAGTGAAATCTAACTCAGAGTTACTGCTGTCCTCACCTGGATTGCTATCTGTTTACATCTCCAAAAGAGAAACTCTGGGTCTCTTTCAAAACTTGTTTGGTGGTAACAATTATCTTAGAACAATTATCTCAGAATTAGTCTTTAAAACAGATAACAATTATAAACTTCTACAGGAAAAACTTGAGCTCAATAATCATATAGCATTATAGCATGACAATCATGATGACATTATTATTTCTGAAACACACCTAAATATCCCATCTTAGCATAGAATAGCTCTAGTCAGTTACCTTATCCAAGTATAAAATATTAAATAACATGAAGAAACCTATTACTTAATTTCTCATCATTTAATAAGATGCCATTAAAGTTATTAAAGTCTAATTTTTAATATTTTGTGTAACGTTGTCTGGACTGTTTAGTACCCAAGTATCTGTAAGTGACATGACACATATATAACACACATTATATAATCTTTGAAAGAGAAAATTATAATTTGCCTGGTGGTCTCATCTTTTCTAAGGACTACTTTAATAAACTCTGTTGTAAGGGCTACTTAAACAGGCTCTTATGAGATACTGTCAGCCCCTATAATATTCCTATCATCTGAGTCAAAGGGGTCTACTAAATAAAGACTGATTCAAGACCTGCGCCTCATTAACGAAGCTGTGGTACCTCTACATCCAGTTGTGCTCAATCCCTATACTTTATTAATGTGGATTTCAGTCTCAGACAATTTCTTTTCTGTCTTAGATTTTAAAGATGCTGACCAAGTCCCTTTACCAACTTCTTAAAAGAAACCTAGGACTTAGACATCCTAACAGCAGCACAAGGAATAACTTGTGTGATTATAAAAGCTGAATGTTGTGTATACATTTCTCATTTTCTGCTAAAATCCTGATGGCTGTCCAAGATTTTAGTTGACAGGTCACTGCCGTGTCAGATTCTAAAGCTCCCTAGACCTTTTTCCCTTACTATCTGTGGGAGGCCATCACTAGCTCTTCCTGGTGGAAACAAATGTTGATCATATTAATAATAGTTTTGCTGGTCTTACTGTTTGGCCCATGCATGCAAAGCAAAACTGGTTCTTTGGCTTTGTCTTCTCCATACTTAAGGCAATACACCTGCCCAAAATGAGAATGCCTAATATATATCAAGGACAAGTCATAAAATTAACCGTTTCCACTATACTAACAAATGTAACCTACCTTTTCTTGCTGGGTGTTCAACAATTAAGGTTTGAGAGAAAAAAAAAAAAAAAAAAAAAAAAAGGTAACTGGGCTAAGAAGACAGCTAATATTTTGGCCCTGGCAGGCCAAGGTCAACAAAGACCCGGGACTTGAGGGGGCCTTGCTACAAAGATCCTACAACCTTGGTGAGTTACTCAACCTCCTGAGCAGGGAGAATGTTAGGTCCTTGAGGACAAACAGGAATCAGCCAGTGTGGCGCATCCTGCTGAAGGAAGGTCACTAAAGAGAAAACTCTTCCAGGGTTTCCAAGGAGCACCCTGGACCATGACCCAACCTGGCAGATGACACATTTGACAAAGGATGAATTAAGAGCTAAGAGGCTCTGATCATGGGCCCCAAAAGAATGACGGAGGACACTTGACATATTAGGAGATAAAATTATTATGTTTGACAAAGGTCTCACCTTAACTTGGTCTTGAACATTCAACAACAGGAGGACATAGCCAGAGATATAAATATAAATAATAATGATATAAGCCAGACACACAGAGGAAAAAATCTCCAATCACTGACTCCCACTAAAAATCCTAAGGTTCAGCTGGTTGCAATTGTTATTCCAACTCATTAAAAACAATATTTAACGTGGCTCCTTTCCCAGTTTACCTTTCCATCTTGTTGCTCATGCTTCAGTTATACATGCCTTTAACCTTTTGGTAAAGCTTCTTTTTTCCCTCTTCCTCAAGGCTGCCAAACCTCAAGTGTTAACACAAATAAAACCCACTGTAAAGCTACCAGACTTCTTCTACTGAGGCCCATTGAACAAAACCTCCCTGCTGAAAATTTCCATCCACTGCTCCCCAACTACGACCCCATTCAGCTCAAAGAAGCTAGATCATTCTTCTCACATTTCCCCAATAACAGTCAGATGGTTGTCTCAGAGGGAGGACTGTAGGGACGGGACTCCCCATAGGTAGGGAAAAGGTAGGGTAAAAGCCTCATTAGGCATTATTAAAAATTAATTGACAACTTTGACTTCCACTTTATTTAAACCTTAAATCTAAGTAACCTGTTTTTGAAGCCCCCACCCATGATCTTATTCTCTACCAGAGGACAGGGAAAGGTCACATGGCCAAAAGAAATCCAAGATTAAACTGAAAGACAAACCAGGGAGAAGATGAAAGACAATCCAGACAGCCAATCAGATTCCAGGAAGCTGTGTGGGACAAGGATCTCAGTAAAAAGAGCTGCAGACAAGAAATTCATGAGTATTTTGCTTTTGAGTGCTCCCTACTTGCTGAGTAGGTATCTATCATCTCTCTTTCCCCCTTTTTCACCACTTTTAAATAAATTGTCTTCTCTTAGTTTATTAAAAAAAAAGAAAGAAAAAAAAAGAACAAATGAACTTGTTTGTTGGTTCCCGCTTAGCAGCACATACAAAACTTCCACAAATCTTTAAGAAAACTATTGATTCTCTGATGTACTAGAGTGTATGGTAGTATTCTGATTCTGTGGTCTGACCTTGATGTATGCTGACTTTGATATTTTGGTTCTGAATTTCAGCATGGAAAATATTGGAGTAGCCATGGATGATAGAAAGGAGGAAAAAATTCAGGAAGTGCACAGAAAGAAGGACTTTACATTTTTCTTGGCTGTAGCTGGGAAAGTTCAAGCATAGCAAATTGTTTCACTAGAAATTTTTGCTTTCTATGGACTTCCTTGCCTCGGCAAAGAAAAGCAAGAAAAAAAATTAAATAAAAACACTGTACTTTTAATTTGCAGCTTAAAAAAGAGCATGTGTCTCTTTAAAGGCAATTTTTGGCTCCCAAACTCCTGTAAAAATAATTTTCAAAACATGATTTTAAGAAAAACAACTCCCCATTGTCTAAAATCTTACAGATCATATTTTGCAGGTTTTTTTTTTTTTCCAAAATGCAGAGAAAACATAAGACCGTTGTGCATGAAATACATCCAACTCCAAAGCTTTAGGTAGCTTTGGTTGCTTACCAAGTAAGTTGTGCGAAACAATGCAAAAGGGAACTAATGTGTCCTTAGAACCCTTTGAGCATTTTTTAGAAGCAGAAGGTAAAATAGCACTGCTGTGAAGCCCCAAGCACACTACATCTTAAACCTGACATGACTTTAATAATGTATTACAAAAACATGGTGTCGACTTCGAGGAGCAATGGGGGGCATTTTATTAAGTGAGAAAAGAAGATTTATAGATAAATCACTGAAGAAGAGTTATAGTGAATCATGCCTTTGCTAACAAAAGGTGTGGAGAACAATTATTTTTTCTCTCCTTTGTCAACATCTAATGCCCATTGATCTCTGTTACACTCCTCATACATAGTCACGATCATTCCATAAATTCATCACCATGGATTGTAAAGCTCAAGACAAGGTCAGGAAGCTTATAAAAAGAGCCAGTAATCCATCCAGCAGAGGGCTGAGAAATGTTAATGAGGGTAACCTGGTGCACAGGGGACCCAGTTTGCATTATAAAGTGACTGACCATCAGTCACCATCACACTGGGCCATCCTGAAAAATTCCAGGAGCTTAAAAAGGCTAGAAAAAAACACCACATAGATCAAAGCTGCCAGGACAGAGAGCAGCTGCCTCTGAAATGTTGCACTTGAACTCTGGCTAGAGGGAGTTCTCCTGAGAATTCTAACACAGAGACCATGAGGACCAAGACACTGGAGCCCACCATGCTAGGGACTGGCTGCAGTGTGCACCTTCACAGTACCTGGGGATAGGCAGCCTTCGTCTTCTCTTCCTGTGTTTGATGTTATGACCCCGATGTTACAACTGATGTTACAGCTCCCTGATGTATGATTCACCTATTTTGTTAGCAGTGTTAGGTAACTTTAAATATCATTTTGCCAAGTTCAACAACAAATAGTTTAACACACATGTGAGAGGCAGGGTTCACTCTTAGCCTGAGTTTTCAAATAAAGTAACATTGAAATCCATTACACATTTGCTTCAAGACATGTATTCTTTACTGTAATATTTGTTTAGGTTAGGTGTTTGGGAGTAACTGATAATTACTTTCCTAATCTGATCACTTCCTTCCAATCTTTCACTATTTTTTTTTTTTTTGACACAGGGTCTCACTATGTAGCCAGGTTGGCCTCTAACTTGTGGCAATCCTCCTGCCTCAGCCTCCTGAGTGCTGAGACTACGGACACGTGCCACCATGTTCAGTAATCTTCCACTCTTCCCCCAAGTTTTGGTGAGGATATCATAAGGCTCCTCCTGCTACTTTCAGCCTTATTTTGCTCCAGATTGTGCTCACGATCCTCCTGTCTTCCTTCTAGGCAGAGAGAAGTCAGGGGTTGCTCTAATTGTGATGTTTAAAAAGCTCTAGTTAAGACAAAGACTGAGACCATGGTGATTGAGAGGAGGAAGCAAAAGTCAAAGAGACTCCAACTCACCTCAGACTGGGACCCACACTGTTCCCGAAGTTCCTCACTTAGCAGGTGACTCAGAAGGCGCCTTTGTTGTCACCTCCCCTCTGGTACTGCAGCCATCTCCCATCACCAGTCACTCTGGACAAAACTGACTTCATCTCTACTCCCCACCAATGAATTTCAAGGGCTCCAAACACCAATTTTCAGGCCTCACTCAATTAAAACCATATACCATAGCGCCACAATATTCTCCATGCCAAAAGAAGACGGTAATTTTACCTTGTTTTGCAAGGTAATTTTAGTACTGCCTTGCCCATAGCCTCATTTTTCTTTTTCTTACTTTTCACTAAGGCCTATTTATGTATTTTTTCCAAATCAAAATTGATGAAGAAAAATGAATTCAGATATTCAAGTATCAGAAGACAAAGAAACAGTGAATCTTTGAAACAGATTTCATCCAGCTGCTTCATAAGAGAAGTTCAAGAATTAGGCAGGAGGCTGATCAAGGCCCGCCAATCTCAGTCCTTCTCTAGGAAGGCGATTTGGAGGGAAAATAGTAATATTATTTCCTTTCCGCAGCAAATCTTTCCAGAGTGTCCTCACTTGCTGTTTTTCTTTTCTTCCATTATGTAAGTGTGGCCCAGCTTCAAAAACGAGTCATACTAAGGATTTTGCTTCTTTAGTCAGTCAACATACTCATTGTACATTTATTCTATCTGGAGCACTTGCTTGGTAAGGTAAGAGGGTAAAGTCATACAGAAAGACAGCAGGGTTGGGGACTTAGCTCTGTGGCAGAGAGCTCATTTAGCAAACGCAAGGTCCTGAGTTCGATTCCCAGCAACCCCCCAAAAAAGACCGGGACCATGTCATTAATGGCCATGTAAGATGCGTTATAAGTTTTATTCTTTTTCTAAAAGATCTGTAAATGCACTGAATATTTATCACCAGTGAAGCAAGAGAAAAGAGACCTCTGATTTTTTATTTTTATTTTTAAAGGATGAGTCTTACACTATGAGACATATTCTAATAAAACTGTTATTAAAACAATGAGTAAGCAATGTTTGCAAACTACATATATACCAAATTAATTTATGATTCTTATACTAAAGAAAACTAATGGAAAAGAAAATTCCTCCAACCATAAGAAGATAAGGAAAATACTCAAACTCATTCATGTGATACATTTTATAATTTAACTCTGAAGATAAAATTGACATTGTGTCATTAACGTGGGCAGAAAATAAAAATAAAACATTTAAAACATCATGTTGAAAAATTTTAAAAAGAAAAATATATAGGATGAGTGTACAATATTAAATGGCACTATCAACCATTTTGAAACAACACCGAGCTGCTGGAAATCTGGCAAGGACCCATCACCATTTCATAGCAATATCGGTAATATATGGCAGAATGTAACCAGTGCTGATGATCCTTGAAAATGTGTCATAATCGAAACCTGCTTAGCAGGTGAGGCACCATCTGTACCAAGCTCATGTATCATTAAGTGACATGTTAAAATAAATTACACAGTTAAACAATTTTACTCATCGTATTTTTGCTAAAAATGAATCCCACTTATGGTGGCTAGAGTTGCCACAGGATAAATTTTGAAAGTTGTCCTCAGTATTGACATGCACAGGCATAAAACTGCCACCAAGCCCTGTACAATGGAGAGGCTGGTGTGACACAGGGGAGGCTGGTGTGAGGGAAGTAAGGACAAGGATCAAGTCATCCCCGCTAATCCGAGAAGACAAACAGGAACACAAATATGCGAAAATCGTTTCTTATTTTCTTGTTTCAAATCAGCTTCATACACACGATGATATTGCACTATAGACAGGACAAAGACACTGACATCCGAACCTCAAAGTTGGGCACCCATCAGCCTAACTTTGTCATTACTGGATTTTAATTTGGTCAACATATATGTTCTCACTCAGGTATATCACAACTCTTGCCTGAACTGCGGTCTCTTGTCCGGATTCCAAATTTCCAAACTGGTGGATTAGAGGAAGCCTTGCTTTAACATCACAGCACTGAGCCAGGGTTCTCTCATCTGAGTGGAGTCCTTCAGGGCTCACCAGCCTTCACGTTGATGTCATTTTCCCCACCTACTCTTGAGTATCAGCCTCGAGCTCTTCTGATAATTTCTCAAGTTGTCCGTTCTGGTTTATTCTCTTAGCACAAACAATTTGTTGTTGCTGCTCTCGGGAGTGTACCGGTCCCTCTACCCCTTCCTTCCAGCCACCCACCCACATGCACAACATTCACACTTACCTGGGAAAGCTTTGTTCGGTCTCCTTGGTACAGCAAGGCTCTAAATTGGCTGTATATTTCAACATACACCTATGCAGCCCAAGACATTTTCATGGAGCTCCCTTGTTCCTTGTTCCTTCGCAATAATGACACCTTGAAAAACCATACAGCACCCGAGTTCTTGTCCAAATTCTTTGTTTCTCTTGTTTCGTGTGTATCTGTTTCTCTTGAAGGTGCATCCCGAATTCTCTATGTTCTTTCTCCCATTTGTCTGTGTTTCATTTCTGTATCTTATTATACATGTTGCTTTTGTGTGTATCATAAATTCTTGTCTATATTCTTTGTTTATTTTGATTGTGTTTCTTGGGTGGATTGAGACTCCAAATGATCCAGAGAGCAGGAAACTTCTTTGTGTATATTTTAGTAGTACAAAAACCAAGAAATATGCAATGGAAGTGGTACTGTCTGAAGTCCCTTTTCCCTGAATATGGCCTGCTGCCTTTCTTATCCCACTCCAACTGTCACATATTGTGTGAAAGGGAACTTACAGTGAATTATCTTCTCCCAGGGAGGCCCCACTCAAATCACTTAGCTTAGTTCTAGATTTTTTTCCAACCCCTAGTTGGTACAACACACAGGTGCTTTCACTTCTGTGAATAATAGAAGAATAACAGATAAGAGGAACTACAATATCTCATAGTTCAACACAAATTTATAACATGGTCTATTTTAAATACCTATCATTGCTGTTGCTATTATTATTGTCACCATTACTTTGTTACCCTATTATTCTTACTGGCTCCTTCTTAGCATGATAGTTGTCAGAATGTTGCCAGAGACTGAGATGCCATTGTCCTCCAGTATCACAGGAGGAGAACAGACTGGGCTCCGCTATCTACTCTGTACTCCATGAGAATCCAGGTAGAAAACACCTGGACACTGAACCCCACAGAGGCATGGAAAGAATAACCCCATTACAGGAGTAAGTTAAAATAGTAACACTTGACTTACCTAAAGGTAACATTTTGCAAATAGATAAAACGGAAAAAGAAAAACAACTATCTGTGAAAAAAGAACTATTGTAGAGACTATGAATTTACTCACAAGATAAATTACATCTCAGACAAGGGGATTGTAAGTTACATCATAATATATTTTGCCTCCTAATATAATTTGTTCAAGGTACAGAGAGCAGCGACGCCTTGGAATTTGTTTTGATCTTAGTAACTTCAGCCTGAAACGCAGCAGTTTAAATATATCAGGTATTTATTAAATGTTTTTGCTTTGATTTTAATTAAAATGAATTGAAGATCAGCTGATCGATAGTGGCAAATTACAAGTTAAATTTAAAAGAGATAGGAAAAACTGGAAAATTAGCACTGAACATCTAGTCCATAGGCTTTTAATCTTGGGGAAATAGATCTTAACACATGTTAGATACTATAAGACTATATTATAATTTATGCCCAACTCAGAGTCACAGAAAAGGCATAATTATGATCAAAACTTGAAAAAAGACAACATAGTGCATGAAACTTTTTTTTTTTGGTGCCAGGGATCAAAATCAGGGCCTTGGGCTTGATAGGCAAGCACTCTAACCACTGAGCTAAATCCCCAGACCTCATGAAACATTTTTGAAAAGTTATTTTATTGATTTTCTTAAAAATATACAATGGCTGAAAATATAAAGATTTATTTTCCAGAAAGTGTGCTTTAACTCTCTGGAAATTTAAATTATGTATAATAGTTCTTTATGTCAAATCTTATTGTGTTTCATTATCTAAAAATTCATGCTAGTAGAAGTGAAGCTTTTTTAAAAGCTTCATTTATAAGAACTCTGCTTACAATAGTGTCAGAGGCATAATGGATTTATAGTTTTTATGTCACCAAAAATTCATGTGTTGAAATTCAAACCCTTAGTATAGTAGTAGGTAAAGGTGGGCCTAAGATGTAATTATGACAGGAGGGCGGATCCCTAATAAAACTCCAGAGAGCTCTATTGTCCTCCCTCCAGAACTGGAAAATATGATGAATATTCACTCTCTGAAAGCTGGAAGAGGCCCTCACCAAGAGTCCAACCTTACTGGTGTCCTGATTTCAAAATTCCAATGCCCAGAACTGTAAGAAATAAATTTCTGTTGTTTATAAGCCATCTAGTTTATAATACTTTGTTAGACTACTTTGAGCCATGACACATAGTACTTACCGATCAACTATTTCAATAAGGAATATGTCATCATTTGTTCCCAATGAAACACAATTCTTAGAATTATATTTACAGAAAAGAAAATACTCCTTTAATGTGATCACATTTCGAGAATAAAGCTGGACCTCTGTGATATGAAATTGGGGATAAATTATAAGGTTAACTTGTGCTTTTGACAGATTGAAATATGTAGGTCAGTTTTGACGTGAACTACAAAGGACACCACACAAACTATCCGAAAGTCTTCTTCAATTGTGGTGCATGGATGAGTAGAATCACAGACCAACCAGAACGCAACTGAGCTCAACCGGAAGAGACACCAAATTATAGGGGAAAATAAACAACACAAAAATCTCTGAAGTTTCCCAAGGTCATTGTTACAGTTTGGCTTTGTTTTCATACTATTTTTAGCAAATGTTCATGAGGTTCTATCCTATGCTATGGATTGTGTGGGTCGTGCTTCTAAAACAGTCAGCAAGACACACACGGCTACTAACCTACCAAAGATATAGTATTTCTGGATGCTCAAAAACATTGATTTTGCAAAGGTCCTAAAGCCCGTGGTACAGAGCATATCCTAATAAAATGTTTAGGAGATTCTCAGCAAGTCTACAACGACTTGACTTGTGACCCAGAAAAAAGGAAATGATAGATCTCATAAATCAATCTGTCAGGCAACACCTTAGTCATCTTCTCAGGCCTCCAAGATTTGCCGATATTATTTATTTTTCCTGCATAGGCCTGTGCCCTGTTTCTGCCTGGCAAAACTAATCCTTCAAGGCTTAAAAAGTTGCCAACTGCCACTTTTTCTCTCAATCTCTCCCTGAAAATCTTAAGTAGAATTAGGCACTTTATCATATGCCTCCTTAAAGCATTTTATACATGCCTCTATTTAAGCACAAGTTATAGTTATTTATCTTTAGTTTGTGTAATTCACATTTATTCATGGAATTCACATTCCATATGAATGCATGGGATTTAGAGACAGTGTCTTAGCCATTTCATAGAGTTCACAGAAGTTTCTCAATAATATTGAACCAAAATGTCATAATGCATTGTAGCTCAGGACACCATGAGGATCTACTCAACTGTTTTACTTACTTTCCTGTTGTTGAAACAAAATCATTCAACACCCAAAGTTAAAGGAGGAAAGGGGAAATTCGGCTCCTGGTTTAAAGAGCTTTCAGTCCATAGTTGGCTGGCTCCAAGGCAGGGTGTCATGATAGAGGGGCATCACAGAGGAGAAAGAGTTCATGGCAGGCCAAAAGACAACAAAAACAAGCAAGCAACAAGGGACCAGCCTCTTTCCGTCACGTACATCTTATCCAGGTTACTCGCACTTAGGGTGGGCAGCACTGACACCCTTAATTCTAGAGCCCTTAATCCTCGCAGTGCACCATGAATCAATCCAAGTATCGCATGCTAGATCCGGCAGCCTTTGAAAAGCCCCACCTATGAATGCATGAGGCACTGGGGGGACATCTAGACACAAGTAATAACATCACCTAAGGCAATTCAAACATCTTTTCCTCATTGTGATCAAAACGCTGGATAAAACTTAAAGGAGAAAAAGTTTATTTGGTTCACAGTTTTAGAAGTTTCGGGCCATGATTGGCTGGCTCTAGAGTAGAAACATCATGGCAGAAGGATGGGGTGGAAAACAGCCATTCACTTTGTGGTCAGGAAGAAGAGAGTTGGGGAAGATCCAGAGAGGAAGGGTCCAGGCACCAGGTACTACTCCCAAGGACAAGACCCTAAGACCTACCAAGCCAAACCCAGAAGTACGCTGTACTAAACTTCTAGGTACCTCTCAGTCCAATCAACAGCCAAGATTAACAGTCACAGCAACCATGCTCCCTAAAGAGCTGAGTAGCATTAATGACTCACTGGAGAAGTAAGCAAAGCTGATGATGATGTGCCTTAACAGCATCTAAGGGCTAAACAAGGCTGTTCTGAGCATGGTGTGACCACAGAAGGAAATAGAACCATAGAAATCCCAGATGTGCTAGGGATGTTATTCTGAAGCCAGGGAGGAGCTGCGAGGCCTTGTTCAGGCTGAAGGACAGAAAAGCTCTCAGCCTTTGGATTTAAGGTAATGCTGGGGCCACATAGCAGGAATCTAGTCAAGAAGTAGAGCTTGAACTCAAGTCCCACTATGCCGTAGTCTAGAAAAACAAATAGATGCCGCAATTACAGACAACTGGCTTTTAAAAGAAAACTGCCTCAAGTTCTCTTCATGACATTTATTTTATTAAAAAAAAATTAGGGGCAGGCAATTTACTTCTCAAAAACTCGCTTTCTCCCTTAAAATGTCAATTTTCCTAGATAATATTTTTGATAATTAAATTGTTTGATGTATATGAATGTCCTTCACTCATGCACATTGTAGGAATGCAATAAATGTTGCTTAGATCTGAAGAAGTTAGCAAGGACAAGGATCTTGTTTCTTTGGGTTTTTGTTTTGTTTTGTTTTGTTTTTTCTTTTTTTAATATCATTATATAGAGATTTGTTGAATAGATGAACCTGAAACCTAGAAAGGATTTTAAAATGCTTCTAGAGACCATGCAACAAGCTCCACCCACTTTTATACTGAGAAAATCACATTTCATCTCAAAGTCAGGTAATACTGCCATAGAACAAATGACGGATCTGGAACAATCTGGAAGATGATCTGGCCCCAGTTAACTGACACTAATAATTGCTCCATTTTAAATACGATAGAATTAAAAAAAAAATTCCTGAGAGCTTCACATTGTCTGCATTGAACTGTGCTTACCACATTACGATAATGAGATGTCCTGCCCATGTCCCTTTTCTCCTCTCTTGCTTTTAGCAATCTTCCAGAAATATGTCAGTCAGTTCTCCTTCCCACCACTGCAGATCCTGTCCAGAAAATATAATTGAATCTTTCAATGATGAGTGAGTATCTTGCACTGCTCTAGGCGATCATTTGGAGTTTCCAGGATCATGGTATGGTGTTGTAGTTGTAAATATGTGTCTATTTCGCCTCAGGTTAAACCTTGAAAGTAATTCTTTCAAAAAAAAAGTTCTTTATGCTGCTTATTTTTTGCAAATTTCCACTTTACTAAAATTAAGCAGAGAAGAAACACGATCTTAGTTAATTGATATCCTATTGGATTTCCACTAATGAGGTCATAATGTAGCTTATTTAGGAATAGTAGTTTTAATGTAGAAATGTAAGGAATGGTCTTCCAATGTACCCCTGGATTCTTTATCACAGGGGGAAAATTCATAAAAACATTTCCTATGAATTGTTATGGGGGCAGAAACAGGGAATTGCTGGAGAGTTTTGATGAGCTTCTTTATTACGTGAATTGGCAAATGCCCATGTCTTTCATAAGGCACCGGCATCTTTTCCTTGTTTCCTGAAAATCTTTGATTCAGAATATGAAACTGCCAAGCCATGCTTCATTTCTCTCAGCCTATTGTCTAGTGAGTGTGACTTGATAATTGCAAAGCCTTGATCTTTAATGATTACTCTAATTCCTTCATGTGCTTCACACAGCTCCTGTGAACCACACAGTGGTCCAGAAAGCATTAAATATAAGCAGCAGGGCTATCTTAATAAAAATGCTTTGCTACAGTGGTTTTGTAATGTGAACACATTTTTACTTTGAAAACCAGGCAGTTCAATAGGGCTGCATTCACTTCAAAATGAAGTTAGCACTCGCAATGTCTTTCTAGTACGAAATGACCAGGTATAAGCACTGCAATTAGTAAATAAAAGCCACAGAGTCTCTGCTGTAATGGTAGGTAACCATCAACATCTATCTATCCATCTTCTGTCTATCTACCTACCAGCTGCACAGGAAGAAGTGGAGGTGAGCAGATTTCAAAACCCGCTTGCTCAACTTTAAGCACCGCTCTCTACATTATCCGCTTAAGAATCATTTAGTTTGCTGATAGCTATGGACTTGATTAAATTATTCTCTGGATTAAGTGACATTTTCTAGATTTCTAAAATTTTAATGCAGAGATACTTAAATGACCCAAACACAACTCAGGTACACACAAACAAGGCTCAGATCTCAACCACCAATCCACCCACATAGACAGTAACAAACAAGTGGTGGTTCTGTGTTATTCACTAGTGTCAGAAAGGTTGTTTCTACTCTGTACCGTGCTTAGAATGCTACTGAATGAATGTGATTCTGCTTTCTATCTGTACTTCATTCATGCTTTATAAAGAGAACCCATTTAACTCACATTCCTGGAATAAGGGCTATTTTATTGAAGTTTTGATTTTCCCCAAGGTAGACCTGGCCTAAATTTCTCCCCAATAGGCTCAAAGTGCACTTACACAAGAGGCAGATTATGTCTGCATTTGTACTCCCTCCTTCACAGGCATTAGGCACTAGGTTGACATCCTAGTTAGAGAGGAGGAAATTTGTCCCACTTTACAGTCACTTCTTTATGACTCGATGCATTAGCATACCCAAGTAAGCGTGAAAAATCTATTATATCATATATTGGCCCCAAATCCCCTCCCTTCCCTCATAAGAGGGGTGTCATGGTCGGTCACTACCCACATCCCCAAAAGTAATTAGTAGTTCTTGTGTGCTATTGAAATTCTTGATTTTCCAACTATTTCTCACTTCATAAAATAGCCACAGTGGGGAAAAGTGGCACTCCCCACTGAAGTTTTTAGTCCGCTAACTAGGCTAAGATTAGAGCATATTCAATGCATGTATGAAGAAAGATCTTGTGTCTGTCAACAGTAGGTTATCTGCAGATGGAGCAGGCATACACTTCAGAGTTAAAGTTATCAGAGCAGGAAAAGACATTCTTCCTTTGGGCAGGTTTCACTCACTCTTCTAGAACCCGAGTTGGCAAAGAGCTCCATAGATACTTTCTGAGGAACTCGGAAAACTCAAAGTCCTTCTTAGAAGGTGCAATGTAAACCTGACCTGCAGGGTAACCTAGGGCACTCGTTCCAAAAGTGTGGTCATTAACTGACAGCATCCCAGCAACCAGAATATTTTGGCATGGCCATTATTTACTCCATTCTGGTCATATATCAAACTGACATACACTAGACTACTTATAAGCAAAATGAACCTATTTCCATATCTACAGAAACCTGTGTGATAACTACTAAGGAATAGTTTGTGACAGATACAAGGCACGCTGTTTTACCAGGTGAAGTGAATTCAAAGAAGAACAGAAAGTTCTAAAATATCAAATAACTTTTTAGCAATGATTCTCTGTGGGCTTTGATTAAAGCTCATTCTCCCCAAAGAGACTGTTGATCTGGATTAAATGATACTGAAATCATTTTTGGATCACTCCATAAGATGAAACCTCCTGTTCTGCAGCCAAAAGTCCAAGATCAAGGAAGCAACCAATCTGGTGACAGTTTCATAGATGGCAATTTTTTACTGTGTCCTCATGCGGGAGTATAGGAGAAAGGAAATCTCTTGTGTTTCCATAATCTCCTTCATGAAGGTTGTGACCTCCTCGCATCCCAAAGGCTCCATCTCCTCATACTATCACCTTGAAGATTAAACTGTCAATTTAAGAATTTCGGGGAAAGACAAACATTTCGACTATAGGATCCATAAAATTTGAAATACTATGTTTGGCATCTACCAATTTGTGTTTCACAAGCCCCACAGGTGATTCCAAAGCACTAAAGTTACAGAACAGTGCTCTTTTGAAAATATTTTGCACTGTTATCTAGAGAAGCTGCTTTTCTGCTCTAGGGAATCTCTAGGGAACCTTAACTCCTTTAGTGCACTGAAGGAGGATTCAAGGGGTCATCCTCTCACAGGTGGGTGGTCTATGGCTGTTGCCTTGAAGCAGAGAGGGTGGGTATGGGAAATTAAATTCAAAGTTTGCAAATAAGACTAACACATTTCTATAAAACAGATTAAAACACACTTAAAATGAATTTTATATTCATGTTCCCCATACTTATATACTGTTTCTTCCAATACAGAATGTTACAGAAATGGTGAGCATATTGAGAAAATGGTTGTTTGTCCTTGAAATGTCTTACTAAGAATTTCACCCTGTGCAGTGATACAGAGATTACTTCAGTGTCATTTAATCCAGCTCAGGAGTTTCTTTCGTGAGAATGTCTGGACTTCAGTCAGAGCCCGTGGAACCACACTACAGTACCAGAAAGTCACTTAACAGCTTAGAAATTCATTCTTCCTGTAATTCTTCGCACCTGGTAAAAGGGTACTCCTCAGATCTGCCATAAAATATTCCTTAATAGCTATCATAACATATCTAAATTCTGTGACGCTTTGAGGAAAGGACCAGTTATTATCAAATTTACATTTCCTTACACTGAAATGTAAGTCCTAGAGATAGGTCTTGAGTAGAAAGTTTAGAACATTTGTATATTGGAGAAAAAAATGCACACTCTCTGAGTGTGTAAACTGTTCATGCATTATTAAACAGATATTTTTTTGACAACTGATTTTAGGAAGCCATTTTGATCCCGGGAAAACATCAATGAGAAAAACTGATAAATTTCTGACATTAAATTTAATTTTGTAGAGGAGACAGACAAAAATAATTAAGTACACATCTGAGTTATTTTTCTTATTACTGAGACAAAATACCTGACACTCAAAGTTAAAGGAGGAAAAGTTTATTTCAGCTCACAGTTTGTAGAGGTTTTCATAATTGACTGGCACCAGCTAGGGTGGCATGGCAGACAAGGCATCGCAGAGGAGAAACAGTTAGTGGCAAGCAGAAGGTAGAAAAAGCAGAGAGCAGTAAGTGACCACAGCAACCCTCTTTCTATCCGTTATGTTATATCCAGGATACAAATTCTTAGGGTGGGTAGCACTCACATTCAGGGTGGGCCAATGCACACTCAGAACTATGCCAAAACAATCACTAGACTAAGTTAGTATTCACACACTGTTGATCCCAGCATCACACACTCTAGATCCGGCCACCTCTGAAAAAGCCCCATCTACGATCACATGAGGCTTTGGTGGGGGAGCATCTAGACAGAAGCCTTAACAATGCAATATAACAGCAGAGTGATGATTAAAAAAAAAAAATACTGAAGAAATATGAAGTAGAGTGAGGGTCTAGAAAAGAAGGACTGCGCATGCCATTAGATGAGAAAAAGATGCCAAGATCCTGATATGAAAATGAGATTGGCTGCTTTCAGAAAGATCAGGAGGTTGGAATAGATTGAGAAAAGGGATACATAGGAGATAATACTGAGAACCAAGCAGGGTCCCTGAGCAGGGTCCATGAGCCGTGATAGATACACCTAGGTATTATTGGTATGAAAGAAAGCCATGGAAATTCTGGTTTTGTTTTTGTTTGTTTGTTTGTTTGTTTGTTTTTAATAGAGAAAATAGTTTGTTATGGCTTGCAGTTTGGCTCAATCACTCTTGCTGCTTTAGGCAGAATTGATTATAATTTGGCAAGAATGAGCCAGTTATTCTAATTGGAATCCACATTAGTGGAAAAAGATGGTAGACTACCTGGGGTAGTAGATGTCCAGTGGTGATAAATGGTTTCAGGATAGATGTAGAGAAAGCAATGAACACAGCTGGTGGATAGATTGGATGTGGATATTATGAAAATGAAGGAGCAACAAATGACTCTTACAATTTGATTTATATACTTGAGGCAATATGGGAAAATACTGACGAAGGAACGTATTTGAGAATCATGTAGGAGTACAAAGCTTTTTTAGATGTAAAATGTGCTATATTATCATTTATCCAAGTACAGGCATTTAGTAGACATATTGTTATGAAAGTGTGAAACTTGCCTAATAAATTAGGATAAGAAACATCTATTCCTAAATCAACAGAGGAGAGGGGTCATTTAAATAGACCAAGCCAGATGAGCACTCGAGAGAGATGCCAAGAAATGATACAGAAAGATATGGCTGATGAGAAAGAAGGAATCCAGGGAAGGTTAGTGCTGCAGTGAAACATCTTGCTTTAGGAAGAAGGAGCACTTAATAAATGAACACAAATACGGAAATTGGTCCAGGATCCAGTGACCATTAGCCGTCCATTTTTCTTTTGGTTTATTCATTTTAACCTGATCACAGTAAAGAAAATCAGCTTTTATAATACACAAAACTACATGCCACATAGATAGGTCATAAAAGAAAATACTAGTTTTCTCATAATAATGGTGTATTAAGTCCCCTGGGCAAATATTGTGACTAGACAAAAAGGGAGTTATCTTCAGTCTACATATGTCTCTAGATGTGTTCTAAGCAACAAGTCAATATGAAGTCAAGAGTGATGTCATGATGTTTTAAAATGTTTCAGCATGATCAGCTTATCTCATGACTTCATGTACTTAAGAAAATCTAATAAGTATTGTGTTTCTTTTGGGGGGACTTGTCTTCTACAAGCCTTGGAGGACCAATCGAGGAAACGAAGGGTAGTGCATCTGCAGTTTATCTCAGTGCACCTGAGACTGATGAGAAGTACCCGTCTCTTCCCTTTTTCCTGTGATGTCCAGAGGGGATTGTTGTTTGGCTGAGAGCTATCGGGCTCTTCCCCTGACTTACTTTCATCCTCCATAGTGCTCTATTATGGTTTAAACCTAAAGTATCCCCTAGAAATCTCACATTCAGAGATAAAACTTGATGAGAAGGGGAGGGTCACTTGGGACGTGATTTGGAAGGATGTGACTTGGAGAATAGAACCATGCTACAAATGTTAAGATATTGACTCGTATAGATGTACTAAGTGGATTTTGCATAATGAGGTGGATAAGAGTCTTTAGAGGACCAGAGCATGATGTTATGATTTAGAACTAAAATATTCCCCCGGAGTCTTATGTTCTGAGATACAGTCTGATCAGAAGGGTGGGTCACTGGTGTGTGATGTGGAACGGTGCTTTCTCGTCCCAGATCCTCCTTTTGCTCTCTACTTTCTGGTCATCACATAGTGAATATCTTCCTTCTGTTACGCCTTTCTGTGATCCTGTTACTGCCTGTAACCAGCGAACCAAAGACTGATTCCACTGAAACTGTGAGGGAAAATAGAGAAAAGGAGGACAGGTTTCTGTCCTCCTTTAAGTTTCCAGCGTCATGTGTTTTGTACCATTGATGAGAAAGCGAGGCCCCTGAGAATGGACTTGTCTAAATTGCCTCAGCATCCTTTCACCACCCCTAAGGGAACTTTTCAGCCCTTCTCTGGACCATTCTGACAAGCAGCCACTCTGCAGTCAGCAGGGGCACACCTCCACTGCTCTCATCATCCCAGAAGCTGTTGCCTCCCTGAAGAAGCAGCAGGGAAACCACACTTAACCGGAGGAGGTCAGGGAGAGATCTGGGCCCATTATCCAGAAGTCCCAGTGAGCTGTGATTAGCACAGCTAGCCCTCCAGGAGATTCCCTGATTTTAGACGCACCATTTTTGTGGCGCCATAGCAGCTGTCCATCAATCAAACAGCCCCACCTCCTGATGTCCTGCGGAACCGCTGCCAGAGAGCTGTGGTTGTGCTGGATGCCTTGCACTTACTTTGGGAAGTATCTACCCTCACCACACTGGGTTTGAACCAAGCAGTAGAATAGATTTGAACCAATCATTAGACACGGATTAGAAGGTCTGAACTTAGGCCAATTTGGACCAATCAGCAGGCTTGAATTTGGACTAATCGCTGGCCTGATAACACTATATAAACATCACTTCGCACAGTTTTGGGGTTGGTCTGGAAGGGCTTTCTCTGCTGTACTGACCCTCCTTCCTGTTCATATAAATCCTCACCCTGGTGGTCTTGTAAATCTAACTGTGATTTATTTCTCGGGTAGCATAGGCTCAGAAGTCCTCTAAATCTACTTGGGATTCTTGTCTGGAGTAGTGTGGACAGAACAGTTACTTTTTTTTTTTTTAGAACAGTTACTTTTAAAAGAGCTACAAACACTAGGAACTCTTAGCCCTGAAGAGCTCAGAAACTATCAATGAACAAAAATCAGCAAGAGAGACTAGCAACTGGCCGTGTCGATCGGCAGCATCCAGTGCTGTCCAGTGGCAGCCAGCATTGGCAGAGACCAGCAACTGGCAGTAGTCATCAGTGACATCTGGCATGAGCTGGCATTAAGTGGTAGCAACAGGGTCCAGAATTGTAACACTGAGGACTGAAGGCCATTGGTGGTCTAAGCCCAGATCTGCTAGCAAAACTCTCCTTGGTGATTCATGATTTCTATCTGAATGAAGCAAAAGAACCTTCATGACTGGTGACATCCAGTAACATTCCTTCTTGGATTCATCTTAGTTAAATAGTAATTCTTACTCCAAAATTTTAGTCTGGGATCTAACTTCTGAAAAAAAAAAAAAAAATCACTTGTCACATGTTTCTAGGCAATGAAACATTTAAGCCTACATCAGTTTTTGCCAACATACAGACAGTTATTTTCCCGTCACACAGAAAAACTACCCTCAAAGATAGCCATGATGACATGCACCTGTAATCCTAGCTACTAGGAAGAATAAAACATGAGAATCACAAATTCAAGAGCAGCCTGGATAACCTGGTGAGACTCTATTTCAAAATAAAATATAAAAAGTGGCTGGAGATGTAGCTCAGTGGTAGAGCCCATCCTCTTTGGGTTCAATCCCCAGTACCAGGAAAGAGAGATGGGGGAAGAAAGGGAAGGGAAGGGGGAGAAGGGGAGGGGAGGGGAGAAGAGACGAGAAGAGAAGAGAAAAGAAAGGAAGGGAAGGGAAGGGAAGGGGAAGGGAGGGGAAGGGAGGGGAAGGGAGGGGAAAAGAAGACGAGACCTCACTAAACAGTACCATATCTCTGTTTTCTTTTCTGCCCTTTAGTATACAAAGTCTAGGTACTAGGAAACACTAATAATACACAGCGGTCTCCTTATCCGAATGAACAGATCTAAAAGAAGCCTCTATACAGCATAGAAAGAAACTGAGCTATTCCAGTGATCCACCATGTGTCAGGACCTGAGTAATGTAGTCACTGATATTATTAAGGTACAATTGACTGTGGAGAAGAGCACTTCCCTACCCCCAGGCAACAGGTGCTTTTCCATGGGCACCAAGTCCTTAGAGTATGCTCTCTGGTGCCTCCATTGTGCCCATCTTCCCTGCATGCAAGGAATCCAGATCCCATCCCCACTTGTGACCATGTTCCTTAGGCCTCACAACTCTGCTCAAACTCTTCCAGCTTGTCCCTCAAGGCAGATGGAGGGCTCTTTCTCTTGTCTTCATTTTCAGAATAAACTGTTGCATATGAATATGGCATATTTTTGTTTAACTGATAGTGTCAGCAAATAACAGCCATTCGGGTGGGTGGAGTGGGCCCGCAGGCTGGGCGTCCAAGGCTCCTCCCTGGGTCAGTATTAAACTGAGGCAGAAGAGATGGTGGCTGGCTAAGGCCTCACCACTGTGCTCCAGCACCCAACTCCAAATACTCCGGGATTTTATATTTGAATCTGGCCTTTAACATACTCTGATAGTGTATTTGTTAATATAGAGGGATAGTATGTATTTTACTGAAATTTTATGAAACTCATAGCTTTTTAATATTTAGAGATACAGCGTGTGAGTTTCCATTTGTGTTTTTACCTTATCTTCCACTTTCCTCCTCAAATATTAAGCAGGTCTGAACATTTCTACTTTCTCTTTCTGGTTGTATGGGTAAGATTTACTTGTTTTTCATAACCATGTTTTTCTGTAGCAACCATCATATGGTAATTAAAAAATGTAACATTAAAGAAAATACAAAAGCCTTGAAATCTCTTGGAATTTTCTTTTTCCTCTCCCCTAAGTGACAGTATCTTGCAGATCCCAATATGTACTCAGACCTAGTTTGTGATCATGTCCTTTCCTGTCATTCGAAACTGGCGTTTATTATGGAACTTATTAGCTTTCCATAACTGTGACAAAATGCTTGACATTAGCAACTTAAAGGAGGCAAGATTTATTTTATTTCACAGTTTTAGAGGTTTCAGTCTCCATCCCACTGGCTCCAAGGTAGAAGCATCATAGAATAAGTGTACAGTGGTGCAAAGCTGCTCAATTTTTGATCGCTGGGAAACAGAACACAGGGAAAGTGTGGCAGCTGGAGACATACCTCTGAAAGCAAACACCCAGTGACCCCATCATCCAACTGAGTCCTACCCCTTAACAACACATGCATCTATTAATAGCAGTGGGTTAATCTGCTGATAAGTAAAGCATGTCCATAATCCAATCACCTCTCCAGAAGTCTCAATGCAGTCAGGTGACAATTAAGATTAACTGGAGCATCATCTGAGGCAGTCAGATTATCTTCACTCTGTTTCACACTAAAAATATTGGATGAACTTGTCAGTGTGGTGTTAAGAGGCAAGGAGAAACCAGATCTCCAGGAAGAGACCCATTTACAGCTATTTCTGGGAACCAACAGAGCCTCAGAAACCTGTAGGGAACTTGGTAGCAGTTATGCGCAATCGTCCTTGTCAGTGAATAAATTATCCGTGTGATAAAGCACCCAGAGAGGTTCACCTCCAGACTCTCCGCTGGCAGGAAGAGTCTCAGACAGCAGCAGAGAGTGGGAAGTCCCTAGTCATTTCACTCAAGTGGACATAAGAGATTTTGAACTCTGCATTGTCTAGTACTAGCCAAAAGTAGAGGAATGCCTAATTTTGAAATTGCTTCTTTGGATCTCAAAATATAATCAAAACAAACTACAAACTTATTTTGTAAATGTTCTCCCGAATATTCATAATTATGAACACATAAGAAGCCCAGCTCCACCCCTCTGTACCAATGGGCCCACATACAAACTCGCATTCTTTAAGGAATATCCAAAGAATGAATGAAGACAGCTTCCCTCACCCTTTACAGGGTTATATTCTCATTTTGTTCCGTAGCTCCTTACATCTCTAGGCCATTTAACATGCATCTCATCAGAATGCATGCTTCCTACAGTCAGCGCCTTGTTGGATCTCTGTATTACCTATGCCCAAGGTAATCCCTATAACATAGTAGGTGCTCAGGACGTGTGAGCTCAAATGTATTACATAAATAGGGATAACTGTGAGGTTTGTTGTCATTTTTACTGCTTCTGTAAAAGTTTTCTTTTTGCCTCCTCACATTTTAAAATGGAAAGTTAGATTTATTGCATCTGAATATATAGGGTGTTTGAAGTAGTTACCTTAAATCTAAAGTGTAGTGAGGATAAAATTTTGTAATGCTGCTGAGTACAAACTATTCCCTAGCTTTTATAGTCCTATTTATTTCCTCTGCTTCCTTCATTTACCTGCACATATTTTGAAGGTATTTTCACTTTCCAAAATATAAACTCAGATGCTTTGCAAGATATTTGCTAAAATTAGATCCAGAAACAAATTTTTCAACACAGAAGTAGAGTAGGTACTGGCAAAAAAGACATTACTACAGTCACCAAATCTCATGAGTATATAGGTGGGGGAGGGGGGCCTTTCTAACCTTCTCTGAAAGAGAGTAACCTCTAAAGTTTAAATCTTTGTTTAAATTTTAGAACCAAATGGAGCTTTCTGTAGTATTTTTCCCAAAATTGTACATACACACAAGCAATCCGGATAAACTATGACATTCCTTCTGGGGGTCAATGTGCTTCAGAAAACATAAAATAGTATATTTAAGTATTTTTCATGGCTTCTAGATTCTTAGGCTACAAGTTGTTGGTGATACGTATCATGCATCCCTATCACTCACACGTGTCAGGAGCAGGAAGCCAGAGTTTTGAGTCCCACGATTTCTGATATGAGCTGCTGTAAGGACAGAAGGCATGCTGAATGGCAACTGTAAGGTCTACATTTAACCTGCTTGCAGGATTTTGATGCCTCAAGAAGCCATGGAGATTTCAATAATCTCTGGGAGGTGATGGCACATTAATACATTTTCCAACTGAATATGAAATACAATTCAAGACAGGGCATTTAATAATATTGCCATTTAAAAATGATTTTTTTACTCATGCCTATCTAAAAGTAGCCTTCAGACAGTGCACACCGTTAGCCTTTCTTCAGGATTAAATCTTGCAGACGTGCTTTTTAAGTATGTCAAATCTACCTCCCTATAGATGATATCCCTGTTGTGTGATAAAGATCATGAAGAGATTGAAATCTAACGTTAGAGTCTTGCGAGCTATTGATACAAAGAAAGAATGATCCTCTACTGCTACTTTATTAATTATCTCATTTAAGGTAAATGATTTTTTTGTTTGTTTGTTTGTTTTTTTGTTGTGCCGGGGATCGAACTCAGGGCCTTGTGCTTGCAAGGCAAGACTCCAATCACTGAGCTAAATCCCGAGCCCCAAGGTAAATGATTTTTAAAGGCAAGAATTGGAAGAGTCCATGTGGGCTCTGCGTTCTAGCTGACCACTTTCCTGCCAGTTTCTGCACCAGTGGGACCCCAGAGCAATACCTACATTCAGGACCAAGTCATACAAAACGGCTGCTGAATTAAGTCTCTGACAGCTAACAGACATAAAATTACAGTTATTAGCCAATCAGGCTTTGTGTGGACTCTCTTCACGCTGTCATAGACTGAATTATGTCTCCTCAAAATTCATAGAGTGAAGCTCCAACCCCCAAAATTTGAGGTCAAGGCTGTTAGGGCTTCCTAAAGTTCGATGAGGCTTTGAGGGTGGGGCTCTGGTCCAACAGGACTGGTTCCCTTATAAGAAATGGAAGACATAATATCAGGAGCACACATCCACTGAGAAACTGGCGGATGAGAACACAGAAGACAGTCATATGTGTGCCAAGGAAAGAGGCCTCAGGAAAACCAAATCTGTAAACTGCTGATGTAAGAACTGTGAGAAACCCATTTCCATTGTTTAAACACCAAGTCAGTAGTATTTTGTTATGGCAGCCAGAGCAGATGCTTAGAGGCCCATGTCTATACCACCACACAGCTCTTGTTACTCTATAAAGTACCCAAATCCTTGTTCTTTTCCTCTGTTAGTTTGTTTTGTCTGTTAGTTTGTTTTGTCTGTTAGTTTGCTTCTGCTCTTGTTCTTTTCATTTGTTAGTTTCTGTTCCTGCTTACTTGGCATGTATGTGTAAGCAGTGCCTATTCTGTCCCTTTTGATTGCCTGCTAACTCTTCCCACTATCTCCTCCTCCAACACGGCCTCCACTCCATGCCGACCTTCCCAATCCGCTTGTCTAGCCTCCTCAGGGTAACCTACAGATGAAGCTCGTCTTCTAAGCAGCTCTCAGAGATGGAGTGGTTGTTCTCAGTGCCCAACCTTCCTTCACTGGCGATGACTCATATCCAATGAACACATCCTGGTGAGATGGATGCGTCCTCATCATGCCTCGCCAGGTGGACAGGCAGTTTTCAAATAAGAATAGCTAATATCGATTGCATTATTTGTCTGTGTACTGGAATGTTTCCAGAGCATTACATCTCAGTAAATCCTTATAATTACACTTTAAAATGAATGTTTGATAAATGTAAAAACTAAGGCAGAAAGAAGCTAAATAACTTGCCCAAGATTAAACAGCTAGAAGTTACATGACTCCTCAGCAAATTGTTCCTAAGATGTCAAATTTAACTGAAAAAGTCTCACTCACAATTTTAAACTTAGATTTTAGCACCAACCTGTATTATTAGAGAAGATATTTGTGACGCACAGAAATAGCAATAAATTTTAAAATCAAAAGGCTCAATTTTGAGTGGGAACTTTATTGTTTGTTCTTTTCAAGCTGTGGCAAAATACCTAACTTTAATTGCCTCATTTTTATCTGTGAAACTACTATCTACCTGATAAGTTTGCCATGAGCATTATTTCATTTGAAATAACATTCAGTGATTTGTGAACATAAATTAAAACAAACCTGAATGATTATTCAAAAGTGCTGTGCTAATGTCAAAGGAACAGCCTAACACTCTTTCAGGAATAAAGTACTGCATCATCTACCTATATCTGTTTGATAAAATGATACACGGTATTTAATTCCCCACAATATTTTGAATAGTAAATAATATGTATATATTTTAATGAACATGAAGCCTGAAGGATCTTACAATGTCATATAATATCTGAAATAGGATGAATAATTACTTTGGAATAATCCTGACCATCAAGAAGAGAGAAGATATAAAACTAATCAATGAGACAAATATCGATGATATTATTACATTATTCATATTTTGAAGGAAAGTTCACGGTTGATATTTTTAATTCCTAGAAATACTCTGTCATAATTTATAAGGCCAAAATTATTTATTTAATTGGCTTGAGAAAATATTGAAACTTTGTGCTAAAATTGGTCCAGAATCGACTATCTTGCATGTCACTGTAACAGCAGGCCTACAGTTGACTCTGTGAAATCAATTGTTTTTGATCATTGTGTATGGTATTTAGTAAGTCTCCACTAATGTGCTACCACCTATTATTGTACACTGAAAAATATAGTACAGCTAGTGTCTGAAAACAACTGCCTTAATTTACAAATGATGGTTGGTTTGGGAACTCAGGAGGAGTCTGCTAAGTTGGTCTCAGGTCTGTATGGTGACATCCAGGAAAGCTGGGGGGAGCATCCATTGCCAAAGTAGGTTTTTGACTCATACATCTAGTACCATAGTGCTTCAAGCCTGTCTCTCTATCTGATGCCTCCTTCTCCATCCCATGTAGCTTGAGCACCTCACAGAATTTTTTTTTATTTTTTCTAAGTTTTCACTCAATACATTGCAGCAGGCTTCCAAGAGACAGGCAGGAGAAGCAACCAGGCCAATGAAGGGCTTCTTCAAAAATGGCACTGTGCCACTTCTACCACAGTCTCTGACTAAAAATAATCATAGGCCTTGCCCATCTTCCACATCACAGGGACAAGGCAAGGCTACGTGATGAAAGAGCATGTATGATGGGAGTTACACTCAAGGCCATCTTTGGGACATAGTTTGTCACAAGTGTCATGGAGAGTTTAACTGAAAAAGACAACACAGTTATATTATTTTATATTGACAATTTCTTTTAAAGCATATGGTTTTTGAATGGTTCATTTTATAATGGGTTACTTTAAAGTTTAAAATACCTAATTCAAATAATGTTTTTAGTAGTTATACATGTTATCGTTAGTCAAATATTCATTATAATTCCCCTAAGTGACTATCACAAGACCAGCCTGTTGTGATAAAAATAAGTAAGACTTCAGTCTCTGGCCAAAGAGGCTAACAGTCCAGTGGGCAGAGTAATCTATTGAGATTACAGCACAGTACTATTTGCAAAGATAAGTTTAATATAAAACTTCTCTGGTCGTTACTAAAAGAAAAATAACCAAGTCAAGTATGAGGAACAAATCCCTCTCCACCAAAAATATCTAAGTTCATCCACACTATCCTCTCTACCCTTAGCAATTAAGTTTAATTACTCTTTATATTCTTATGTACTTTAGTTTTATGTAATAAACACACGTACCTTGAAGTCAAATATTCAGGGCCTAGATTACTCTAGGATAATTGTGGACATGTAAGTGATAATAAAAAATTTATAGCTTCAAAATCTGAACTGTTATTTAATACTCAGACATGTAGTCACCTGTTTACTCAAAGCTTGCTGAAAAATCTGATATTTAAAAAATCTTTTTCTCATTTTTTTAAACTTCAACAAACTTCAGTAAAGGTCACAGCAATGACAGACCACACAGGAAATTTCTACCAAATCACAAAAAATGAACGAAAGAAAAGGTTCCAAGGATATTCCTAGCATTAAACATACCCTCAAGAGGAAAGAGAGTCCTGTTTCTATATTTCAGAGTAAACACTCAAAGGCAGAGGGAAATAAAAAAATGTTTTCCGGTAATTACACATACAACTTGCATTCCAAAGGCAATTTAACAGCAACTATTTCAGAAGCAAAACCACATACAGGTATTCAGACAAATCCCATTCGTACCTACGGTGGTAAGCATTCTGGCCACGATCAGAGCGAACAGGTGACACGTAGTGAGTACTTACTAGGGCTATGAGAGCCAGTCAGCATTTTCATAAGTATAAATACTTCGAGTATCAAGCAAGGTAATGGATTTAATTGCATATTAATGTGCATTTATTGTAACTTTATTCCCTTCTCTTTTGCAAACTAACCACACCATAAACTTCTCTAGACTATAAGCTTTGTGAAAGCTGTTCTATGGGAAGAAGGAGTGGGGGACACACACATAAGCACGGTGTGAGTGAATTCTCTCAGTGGGTTTTCTTTTATTTTCTATAAAATATTTTATGTAATTCTACATGAAAATTGTGTTAGAAAACATCATATCTGCACCTCTGTGCAGTAGAACTATTTATATAGCTTATTTTAAATAGATCTCATAATTGTATCTCATTTACTACAGATAAATATTTCCTGTTTCTCTGGAATATGGTGCAACAGGAAGCTGAGTTGACCCCATCCAAAGTGTGCATAAGGGTTAGAGTTAACTTTTTTCTTTTCTTTTTTTTTTTTGGGTCCTAAAAGACTGAAAATATCATCAGACATTATTTTCCTATTCAAAGCATCAGAGTGTTGTACCTATACCTTGTCTGTTAGAGTTCTTTTTCAATCCATCCCTCCTGGAATTAACTTCACTTGTAATGACAAAAAGGTCTTAATTTCAAGTCACAACACAAGGTGCCTCCATAAATGACCAGTGTATAGGTACATGAGAGACTATTCTATTCTTGTTATAGAGAAAATACAGTACTGTTTCTTCTGAAAATAAAAGGGGTTCTTATCTGAAATCTCATCAGTAAGAGAGGTAAGGCTGCGTATCAAGCCCCCCTCGCCCATTCCCACTCCATTCAGTGCACTGGTGGCATTCAGAATTTCCCAGTCGGGTCCCTTAAACACTACTGACTTTACCGCTGCCTTATTTAATACGTCTCAAAGTACAAATTTTCTAAAATCATGTAGTTTCTCCCTGTTGCCTCGATTCCTCTGGTTTCAACAGTAGGAGTCCTTTGCAGATCAGCACACAATGAGGAGGCTAGTGCGGGGTAAATCTTTGCAGGCAGCTGTTTTCCTGTTTTTATGGTTCTCTCACAAGTCAATGCTGAATGTGAAATATATCCTTTCCACAATCCTTGCATCGATATTCTTTTTTACTTCTGAAATCAAATAATTGAATACCCTACCCCAGTCACTGTTCTACTGTATTTGGAAATTCAGTGCTGGTGTTGGATATTATAAATCTAATTTCCAATCCCAAAATGAAATGAAGTAAAAAGTGATGGTGAATTAATGTAATTTAAAATGATTTTAGCCTGGCGAGGTAGCTCAGTAGTAGAGACTCTGCTTAACAGAAGCAAGGTCCCATGTCCTATTTCCAACACTACAAATAAAGAAATAGACTTAATTAAATAAATAATGAGGTTTCTTTCTCTCGCTTAGTGTGTTAAATTAAATGCAATTATAATTCTGAGAAAAAATGGGCATCAGGAAACTTTTTGTCCAAGGATAGAATGTCAGTGGGAATATTAGTGTCTATTTGCAAATTGTGCATTGGCCATCTGCCTGTAAGAGTCCCCCAGCATATATATATCAGTGTGAACAAATTGATATCTGAATTCATTCAGCCTTTGTTTGCATGCCAGTCTCTACCTAAGAATCTCTGTATGGCAGGGCTCTATCTTTTTAGAACTATGAATTTGGAAACTCCATCCACAGCTAGGTTTGATTATCAAAAGCACTTTGAACTTGCACTGCATGCTTCCTGAATTAGCTACTGGGGGTTCCATGGATGAGCAGAGAAAGTTGGGGAGCACTGGTGGGTAGTGCTGTCATTAGCACCGTGACCCCTTGGTGGTATACCATGAATTACAGTGGAACAAACATCTCCTCAGCTGCTGTACTTTGGAATTACTCTCTCTCTCTTTTTCTTTCTCTTCCACCAACTTCTCTGGACTATTAACCAAATGTTTGTTCCTGTTATTCATCTCTCTAGCACAAAGTATAGAAATAAATGTCCTCTCACTTCAACCAGAGACTTCTGTACTTCTCACCCAGCTGCCTTCAGTGTTTGGCCTCAAGGAGCCAGCTTTTCAGATGCATCTGTAGCATTCCAAGGAAATTCCTTAGAGAACCCACAGAAACCTCTGGCCAAACCACAGGAAGACTGAGTGCATGTATCTCAGCAGGCTAGTAGGTGAGTGAAACTGTGGTCTTTTGCAAAGATGGGCTCCTTTTACAAGGGGCATTTGCAAATTTCTTTATCTTTCTTGACAGGCAGTAGTAATGTCCTCACCTCCCAGTGCACTACTCCAGGACCTCACCTCCCATACACTCCTCTGTGTGGGCCCCTCACTGATATTCTGGTGGTGAGACTGGACCTGGGAAATTTGAAGAAACTGAGTATACACTGGCCTCTGAGAAAATAGTCAACAATATGACTGTTAGATTCTTTTCTTTTTACATGGGCAAAATGAATAGATTAAAAAATGGCATGTATACATACATATACATAAATTTCACATACATATATATGAAAACAGTGTGTTTAAATAAAAAAATTACAATAAGAGGGACATTGCCATTATTTCCTCTAAAAATATTCTCCCTTGCTTTGAACCTGCTTATTCTATCATTCTTGCCACTTTCTAAATCACTTCTGGAAGTTCTTTCTCATGGGTATTTATAGAGTATCTTTAGTTGCTCTTTCAGATGCATCATCTTAATGATGTCTTAGTGTCCTGAACTGATTTAAAATGTTTGCCTTTCATGTTGATTTTGACTTTAGGGGAGAGCCAGAAGTCACACAGTGCCAGATCCATTAAAAGAGTATATAAGGCCACAGAGTAATGCTTTTATTAGCCCGCCTTTTCACTGAATGGCACTCAACAGCGCCACTCACCATATTTTTGATCAAACTCTCTATCAGAGAAGAAGACTTCAAAATTGCTTCAGAAAGTGTCAAAAATAGGATAAATGTGTTCAAAGTGAGGAAGAGGTATTTTGAAGAGGATTAAAGGGAATGTGTCTTTTATTGTAATAGAATTTTTAATTTAATGCAGAGTAGAATAGTGGTTAACAAGACCTTGGAGGAAGGAAGCAGGTGAGGAGTTGTTAATCAAAGAGTGAAAAGTTTCAGGATGCTAGGAAGAATAAATTCAAGTGACCTATTCCATAGCATGTGATATGGTCAATAATAATGTATTGTATATTTCAAAATAACTGAGAGTAATTTCAAATGGCTCAGCATAAAAAATTATAAATGAGCAAGAGGATGGACATATCAATTTAACTTGATTTAATGATTCCACATTTTATACATTTAACAGAAGAGCATCTAGTAAGCCATAAATGTACACAATTAGGGTTCATCAATCAAAAACAATATTAATAAAAATTGCTAATTAGCAGTAGATGGTATTAATATTATTTGCGATATAGCTGACTAATTCTTGTAACCCTCTGAAGGCAAAATGTTTAATTAGGAGTGAGTTTAATTTGTGAACTTCCACGGAAAATGCATAAATGATGGTGAGTCAAATCTGAAGTCTTCACTCCTGTTGCTCTTCTCTAATTCTTTTCTTCTGCTGTTTTTCATTATCTTTTCCTCTTAATTCATTTTTTCCCCCTCAACAAGTCACTGCCCACTGCTAGAGCAACTATCTTGGAGACTGAAGAGTCCCTGAGTAGACTTAAAATGTCTGAGCAATGCTAAGTGGCAGAAAACAAAGCTCTGATTCTACTTTGATAACTAGAGATGTTTTCCTGTCTAACCATGAAAATCTGATTCAGAAATAGTAAGGCAGTAGCAACACTGATTAGATGCCCAAAGGATTCGAGTTCAAATCCTGGCTACTACATACGCATTTTCTGGCTTTCTATGTTTCCGAATTTTTCTTGGGTTCAATTGTATTCATCTGTAGAATAAGTGCAATAATTCTGGCTCTACTATTTTACTCTAGGAAGGTTAATACGGCGCATAACGCTCTGTGTAGTATAGGAGCTCAGCCAATGACAAAAGCAATCATTATTATTTTAAATATGACTCTGCTTGTTCTCATTTTATTTTCTGTCCCTTCTATTTTCCTATCACTACTATTGTCTAACATGAATGGAAAAATTTCGGTAACAGAATTGTCTCAATTTATTTATGCCTTGAAATAGCAAAAGATAGTATCCAAGAAGATTATTTTGATCAAAAAGAACTTTGCCCTTGCCAAGAAGGACAAAAATTAAATTATTGTAAAAAGAGACCTTTTATACGAACCTTAGTAGAGAAGAAAACCTCACTGACCCAAAAGTTTACTTTCTTTTCTCTTTCTGCAGGGAAAGAGACAACACCACTTAATTTCTACAATCTGCTGGGGACTAGTAGCACTAGACCTTAGTTTACTCGCATAAAAATGTTCTGTCACTCTCTGTCTCCTCCCTCTTTCACGCTTTTCTTCTGGGTGGATAGACCTTTATACAAACCTGCAAATTCTTTATGAGACTATGGTCTATATTATTTTTCCTTCTCTGAGTGCAAAGACGCATATTTCAATTATAAAACATGAAATTTAAATGTGAAATAAGTTATATATTTTGTAAATTTTGATCAACATAAAAATATTTTCTTTCCCCACTCACTTCTTCCTTCATGGGAGTGCATGCTGTTCTGTTTCCTTGTATTTAAAGTTCAATCCAAGTAAATCACTGAAGAATGAATCAATACAACTTATGGGTTTCTAACTTCAGCATTGTTTGGCTTGTTCCTATTCCTTGTTGTTGTTGTATGTAAATATAAATGAGAATCATCTCAAAAATTAATGACAGTCTAATACCTGATCAACAGATCATCTGGCATTCCCCTTATTTTGAGTAAAAATAAAAGAACACATTTGATTAGTCATGTACATATAAAGTTCATACTTTCCCAAGTATGGTTCATATCAAAATGTTGTATATTCAAGAGTCAATTTTGGAATGAAATGCCTGTCTCCGTAGGTCACTATAATAGTGTCTGACTCAATATCATCCTGTTCATTGTTGACCTTCACAAGGCAATTATTCCTATCAAAAAAGAGGATAAATAATAATAGAAGGATGGAAACCATAATTTTATGATTCCTTTCAGTAGTATCTTTTGCCCTGGGGAAGGAAGACTAGGCCAGCATTGGTCTCTCTGAGGGTGACTTTGAAGGTGACTTTGAGGAAGTTGCAGCAGGCCTATCCAAAAGGACAAGGGCACTTTCCTTGGTTAGAGTCTGGCTTTCTCTAGCACTTTTCTTATAGACGGAATAATTCTGACTCCCTTGGCATATATCATCACTTAATATAGGCCTGAAATATACTCGTATCCATGTAAATTGAAACCTGTGACAGAATAAGAGTCTATGAAACACCTAAATTTATCATTTAAGCTGTTTTCAACAATTCAGGGAAGTTCTTTCTTTATTATGAAATTGAATTTCTCAAATTGAGAGAGCTGGCACTAGCCATTGCTGAGTGTGGAAGTGTCTTCTTTCTTGACATTCTAATCTGGAAACCCCTCAGTGGGCTGTCTGCCTACTCCTATCAGGAAATGTGCTAACATGGGAGATATGGGATGATTTGAAAACTAGGAAAGATAGCATGGTTTAAATCCACCCATGGTTTTACAGAATGAAAAGTTTCATCATCTCACATCCATTCGAGGAGTTTAAAAAGAGTTAGAGGCTGTTTTCCGAGGAAAAAAGTAGTGAAATATTCAGAGAAATGTTAGCCTAATGTAATTGAAAAATATAATGTTGGTCAGAATGGTTCCAGGCCAAGAATCCACGTCCCTGATGATGGATTAATGGGAGCCGACATGTCAGTCAGCCCGGTCCCAGTTCTGCTCAGAACGTTACCAAAGGCGCTTCGTCAAACCCTAGACCCAGCACACTGGAAGCACTGTGAATGCCAACGTCCTCATCACATGCTGTGAGGCTGTGAGCAACAGCTACTAACCCCACAGCTAGCTCACGCTCCGCCTCCAAATACGCCTACTGTTGATTTGAAACCAGAAGGCAGAGAAGGGTCCCCAGGTGGTTGCCGCATTTGACCTCTGATGTTACTCAGATGTATTTCTGGTGGAAAACAGAAATACACACTTTAGAACCAGTGGATTTGCAAATGATTTAGAAATTTCTGTTCAATGCTAAAGGCTTAGGAAGATTCCCCTGAAAGACCTGGTTCCAGATGACCACAAACCCTGCTGTTCTCTGTGGTCAGTTTCCTGTAGTTTTCTTGAGTTGTAAGCTGGTAAGTGGTGTATCTGCCACCAGAAATCAACCCCAAGGGAAAAACACTCAGCTGAAGGTTCTGAAAAGAAAGTCTTTTTTCCAAATAGCGAGGCTCAATGGTCCAAGGAAAGTAATTTTCTGTTACTTACAAATGAATTCCCACATCTAGAAGGCAGAAGTATTGCACTGCACAGTGGTAAACATTCTTAATACCTCCCAATGTTTGGTACAGTGTTCTGGAAACGCAGGTGTCTGATACATGAATACGTATTATGCATGCCCATTTAACCCAATCACCATGTACTGGCAAATGCTGGTGCAATCTGCCAAGAGCAACCTGGAATGAAATTTTGTAAAAAATCAGTTATATGAGGAAAGAGGAATACTATTCTGGATAATTTGAGGAAAACAACTCATTCTCCCAAGGAAAGTAACTAGGAAACTATAGATCACGATTTAGACATAGCTTGTACCTCTAAAGTAATTACACAGTGTGAGAATTCACAATTCAGTCATAAGCCGAGGTCCTTTTAAAGGCCAGCACCACCGTTTTCAGTCAAATACCCTACATCTTTCCAAATGCCCGATCCTCCTCCAGCATTATTTGAGAAAAGAGTTACTAGTCTGACTCTCTATCTCTTCTGATTAGTTCCCAAAATGGCTTCAACCAATCAGTTTTAATCAAATATTTTTGCCCAGAAACAAACAAGATCATTTTCACATTTGATATCAAGCCAAGAGTGACAAGGAGGGTGACGTGACTACAGAGCAAAATATATTTATTATATATTTTTTTCATGTAACAAAGGCAAATGAGGCATAAAACAGTCATGAGTCACTGATGATCTATAACCCCAAAATACGCACTTCCCGAGGAAAAACGTAGCAACAAACTGCACATTCTCTTCAGTGTCTGTTTTGTTAATGTGCATAGAAAAATGCTTTTGAATGCACCCTCACCAATGATTGGCAGAAAATAAATATATTGTGCCTGTAGAGTTTTAAAAGATTAAAAGGTAGATTAAGAAATAATTTAAAGGTATTAGTGTACACAGTTATTTCTCTTCAATTTGTGTAAATAATCAGTAACCAAAATGGAAACAAGAAAGCAGCTCTTTTTGATACTACACACAGTTATGCAGAGTGCTGTCATCTCTGCCTAATCAGATGAATTTTTGTTTGCAAATTATAAATTATTCAGAAATCTTCTTATTACAGTTATGTGGCTGTTTACTGTGGAAAGGAGGGAGAACGCACTTCATTTTTCCGATGCACTCTCTAAAAGTAGAGACCAAAATAAAGCGTTTGGCACATTCAGAGGGAGTATCTGTTCTAGGCTAAATACAAAAGGAATACAAATGCAATAATTGGGCTGCTTTTATGAAGCTACAACCTAATGGCATGCAGGGATTCTGTGGCGTTTCTTCATGGGAAACTGCCTTTGTAACAGCCTCCAAGACAGTGTGCCCATCGACTTTGCACTTGGAGGCAGGGTCGTTGTCCTCACTGAAGGTCACAATACAAATCTGACAGGAACAAGCGCAGGGTCCAAAAGCAAACTGCCACTTTGAGAAGCAATCAAGCAGTTTCCACGGGGCTGATTGCCTCCAACTCCACCTCGAGGCGTTTAGCAAAGTGGCAGCCAGGTCTTGATTAATCAGCAGAGGCGCTAATGAACCAGCCTTGCCCGAGGTTTCCTGCGCTCTCTGATTCCTAACTGCCTCTTTAGTGAATGACTCAGGTCCTCAAGTGAGCGTCCCACAGACAGCCCCGTTTCAGCATGAGCACAGATATCTGATGCCAAAGGAGAAAGTCCTGCTAAGTGGGGCATTCGTATTGTTTGTCATTGATCAAAATGCACCTCATACAAATGTTTAAGTGGGAGAGTGAAATTCAGGGGAATTACACCAGGATCTGAGTTGAGAACTTGGTTTGGTAGATGGCTGAGTCCCACTGTAGAGTAATTGTAAGGATCTGAAATATTCTATGTACAGATCTGAGCACATTCTGGGCACATAGCAGGCTCCCAGGACACAATAGGGGATGCTGTTTCAATGGCTGGTAAATCAGCTTCATGAACCTGATAAGGCAGAGAAAAAGGAGAAACCTCACATTGGGCTCCCAGGCACACAGCCTGAGATGAGCACTGAATTGACTGTTATTCATCTGGAGTTATAATTCCCAGAAGCTCCCAAACCTGGCGACAACATTGCTAAATGCTTTGAGGTCAAATTGGAGAGTAAGGAAGAGAGACCAGGGAGGGAGGGCAACCACAAAATTTGTATCATCAATTAAATTGCCACTGTGGGCAACCAAAGCTGAATTTCATTGAGGAGTTCAGAGGACAGTGAGGACCTTCACCTCAGAGTTATCTCTAGGGACCTAGTGTGTCAGGGTGTTATTCCCCCAGCTCCTGATAGTTACTAGTTGAGAGCTGCTGGGGTGAATGTATCAGATCTGTCTTTGGACACGTCAATAGCACATTGATCCACCACGAGATTGGACAGGGCATGCTGTCCCCACAGCAAAACCTAGACCAAGTGACACAGATGTGGGCAGTGGGATGGCCCATGGAGATACACCAGGTGCTCACACTTCAAAATCAACTTATGCCTGCGTTTTAAAAAGTTATCACAACTTTCTTCCATTTTTTCCATTGAAATCCATGTTTGTCTATGTGGCCCAAGTACTTGCTGCATGGTAAGGCTGAAACCCAAAAGACCACTAAGGAACAAGTTGCCAAAAACTGTTCAAACATCTCTATAAATAACTCTTAAAGAGGGGCTGGGGATTTAGCACAGTGATTAGAGTGCTTGCTTTGCAAGCACAGGGCCCTGAGTTCGATCCTCGGCACCACAAAAAAAAAAAAAAAAGACTCCTAAAGTACATTCATACTTCTGATATGTCCTTCATGGTGGTGGTACTGGCTACCATAAGTTTTCTTTTAGCGGAATCCTGGTCAAGTCTATACAAGCAAACAGGTCATCACAGTTGGACCAGGACCTCTTGGTCTCTGCTTTGACCTGACAGAATCCACACTCATCTACAAGCATCCATGCTGGAGAGTCCTGACCCACTGACACTGCTATGTTTTGTCCAACATGTGCAAATCCCAGGACAACTTCACTGTGACAAAGAACACTTCCAATATCAGTAGAAAGGTCATCCCCAGAAATTTGCCAGCAACATCCTAGTGTTTACCAATTGTGTCCTTTTATATTCAAAGACATCATTTCTAATTAATCCTATAAATGTTTCTTAGGAAACTATAACTGACCGATTATAAACTAGTCATCCGTCTTAATTTTCCACTGCATGAAATTTTACAGTGTTGATAATACGCATTTAGGCGCGCAAGCTGTATCCTGCACTGTGGAGCACAGTGAATATCCAGCTGATGTCAGTCATCAGAACCAAAAGAAATTACAGTCAGCAGTGCCTCTTGCTTCACATTACTTATTGCCTTTGGAGTTAGAATTGGACTCCAGTGCTTTTAGCTTCCGGTTCTTAATTGTTGCTTAGAGATGCTGAGGGCAATTAAACGGCACTTGCTTTTCAATCTAGAAAGGGCTAGATTGGGTGGCAGTTAAAATGCTAGGATCCCTTAAACAAATAGCTTCCTGTCTGGGTCCCATCAGGATGCAAGTGCAAGTTTGAATCTATAAAGATCTTGGTGGTTGGTAGCCTAGCTGCCTAATTGACTATCTCTCTCCATATGCTGCCAGCAAATAATTAAAACAAACAAAACATGTAACATTTTTACCTGCAAGTCACCTGCTTCCCAAATCTCCACAAGCCGTTCTTCAACAGCTGGAGAGAAGAAACACTGAGAAATCAAGGGACTTTGACATCCAGAATCAAACAGGTCAAAAATTTTCTGCCCCAAGGGCTAAGGTAAGAAATAAGGCCATTATCTAAGCAATTCAGATATCCTCTACCTTGGTCTAAAGGGTCTATTAGATAACTTGCCAAACGTGAGTGCTTCGAACTTCCCTTTTAATTGTCTAGATAAAGGTGGATTTTTTCAAAAGTTTAGACCTCAAAGATTCTTTGTTTCGTATCCTGAAGAGGTGATGAGTGTACACGTAGGCATATATTCTGCAGCTCTCTCGTTATTGATGCTGTGCAATCCCATCTGCTTTATTCACATGTAGTTCTTTTCTTGTAAGATTTTCTCTCCCTAAATGTTGCCATGGATTCCCAGGGATGGGATGCACAAGGACAGGGTCCAGAGAAGTAAACTGTTTTAGGGACACAAATGTAAAATATGGTTGCAGAGAATAAACATGCTCACCTCCAAGGAAAGCTGTTCCTATGTGTAAACGTTTTAAGTCTGGACACTTTCCTAGCACCATGATGGAAGGAAGAATTTCTTCATCGAGAAGCGTTTTGGGCTAGTAGTGAGCTGCTGAATACTGACTCTGTTCTGGCCCTGGGTTTATTAAAATATTCTTAGCCAGGTGTTATGGTTGGATTCTCAGTGCTAGCTACAGTACTCTTAAATAGTTTGAACAATGCCTCTCAAAACAATTCATGTGATCCCAGAAGTTCAAAAGAAGACATTTTGGAAATTAGGTCTTTGCCTTATTGTGATTAATTAAAGACTGAAGTGAGACAGACTGAATTCAGTGAGCCCTTATTCCAAGGATTGATGTTCTATAATAAGAGGAGAGGATACAGAGGGAAGAAGGCCTTGTGAAGGTAGCAGCAGAGGTTGGTGTGAAGAGTCTACAAGCCAAGAAATGCCAGAGATTGCTGGGAGTACCAGACACTAAGATAGGCAGGGAAAGATTCTGCTCAGGAACATTCAGAGGGATGAGGGCTGCCCATCATCTGGATTACTTCCAAATACTGACAGATACAATTCTGTAGTCTCAGGACGTTGAATTTATGGTGTGTTGCTATAGCAGTTGCCATCAGTGCCAACCCATCAGAGCTGAGCCTGTATATTGTATATTGAGCATATTATTTCATATAAACATAAAACCTACCACCAGAAAGGTGAAAGTAACCAAGCAAGTATATTCACTAGAAAAACTAGTACCAACACAGGAAGTTCCCTTGAAGGTAAAATCCTTGAGTTGTTAGTAGCTTGAAGATAGTTATCCTAAGTGTAGGGTGCATGCTCATTTGCTTTCCTAACCTGGGAAAGTCAGCCTCTGTCCATAGTTTGGGCCTCACCTCCAGGAGAGCCTCCTGTGTTTCCAAGCCCCAGGGAGAAGCCGGGCAGTGTGGAGCGAGAGAGGATGCATAACACATCTACCAGGCAGATACTCAGGCGAAGGTATGCCAGTACTCAAGGACCATGGTCTTCTCACTCCCTCCAAAGTACTATGTGCATGTTATCGGTGCTGCATAGGAGAGTGGATTGAGACAGGTTGATAATATTTTATTGGGTAAGTTTTCTTGGGCTACACGATTCTATGAAAATCGAATTGAATAGGAACATTCTACCTCAGATAATTCCATGTCACAGATTGAACGGAGTCTGAGTTTTAATGTTGACACTGAAGTTTGTCTTTTGTAATATTTTCTCTCCCCAAATGATGCTGTGGATTCCCAGGAAGGTGATACAGCAAGAACAGGATGCGTCTGTGCGTGGCAGTTTTGAGCCTCTGCATCAGAATCCCCAATCCCACGCCGCTCTCTGTTTCTGGGTTTCTTGTCATGTCACACCACCCGCTATACTCTGCCTTCAGGGCTTTCTCTCATATCCCCCAAGAGACATTTTTTTCTTCCTTATCCTCAGGAGATTCAGTAATAAGATAAAAAGAATTTTCCACGAACATGCTGTCATTTATTATTTTTACCAGAGGCATTTTGTAAAAGTAAAGAAAGAGTATAACTATTTTAATAAACCCCCAAAAGACAAATGTTTACTTTAAAAATTCTTCTTTAATGGGAGACAATCAACCACATTTACTATGGATTATTCATAGAAAAGTATAATCTGGTGAATTTGTTTTTCATATTTTTTGCTTTAGGGCATTCCCCACTCCCAACTCCAATATGTTCTATCAAAGGACCTTTTTAGTTGCAAGTTCTGTGTCTCTGTTGCTTCTCCATTAGAAGAAATTAGCAGGCCTTCCACATTTTTTGAAGGAAACATCAGCTAGGGCCCATAGAAAAAGTAATGGCTCAGAAACCTTGATCAATGCCAGTTCTCCCAGTGCACATCAATGCTAAGTGCGCCTGTGTAGGCATAGAGGAAATGGCAGGCTTGAATAAACATCCCAAGACATTGTGACAGCAGTCCAGGATCTGCTGGCGATCTGCCTTTATTGTGTACTTTATTTGTGCTCTTCCAACGCACAGAGAGGAAATGTCCATGTTACAAATGCCCCAATTGTAGTGATTAAAAAATTACTTATCTGGGCTCTAGAGTGTGCAATACATGATACTACCCTGGGGTGAATGAAGGAATTATTCGCCTTCTCAAGGACCTTTTATAGCATCAAAGGTGAAAGGTACACACATAACAAATTACAACAGAATGGCAAATGAGTCATAAGATAATCTTAGCCTGGGACCACCCCAATATTCCTTACTGTACCTAGTAAAAGAGCACAGGTCTGCTAGGAACTGAGTTGCATGTGGGGCTGAAAACCATTAGGCGAAACAATTCAAATTTTAGAGAAAAGCATTGAAACATACTTGGCTGATCCACAAACAAAACCCAAGGATCAAGTTATTTTGAACACAGTTCAAATAAAGTACTTCAGATTATAAGCCCATTTGCTGTGAATTTGTGCTCAATTGAGCCTCAGAGAGATTGTTCCTAAAAAATAAAAAGAACAGATGTGCCTAAGATTCGGTGGCACACCCAAATTATCAGCAGTCAGAGGTTAGAAGTTTAAACACGATCGCCTCCAGAAAGAGTATGGTGCTAAGACGGACAAGTTCGGTTGACGAAGATTGGAGGACATCTGCCATGGTAGCAATGTGTCAGGAAACAGTGCAGGTGGCAGCACTGACAGGAGCTGGACAATGCCTTGGTTAATTCCTGTGTCCTTTGTACCATCTTCAGAAACTTCAGGAGCAGCTCTCTGTAAGGGTGAAGATGAGAAGGAAAGTGGTGGATGCTACATGGATGTTGAGAGATTGTTTACAAAAACAAACATTATGCAGCCTTGCGAGTGTTCAAAAATAGAGGGGATACATTTTCCAAGGGCTAGAGATGCTGAAATTGCAATAGTAGTCAAACCATATGGCCAGTTTTATGGATTTCCTTCTACAAGATAAAGGTAGCCTTTCCTCCCAGTGAAGTAATGGTCCAGCAAACAGGATATGAAAAGGAGAGTGAAATAAGTGTAGACATAGAATGGAAAAAGACTTGGGACTACACTGGTAAGTAAGTGATTCTTTTCAGCTGTAATAAATGGAAAATGTTTCATTTAAAAAGAATTTGAGATAAAACATGAGGGCCATAACCATGGAGAGAAAAAGAGACAGAGTCCAGTCCCAGGAACAATATGGCCAAATCTTTGGGTCCTAATGTTGAGAGGACACCAGACAGGTGGGTAGAGGTCCAAGAAAGGCTGGGACTGGTAGGCGGGAGAAGCAAAAGTTGATTTGGCACAGAATGGTGAGCTGAATCATGAAAGGTCTAAAATACTATGCTATAATGCTTGCATTTTAGTCTGCAGGTGTTAGAAATTCTTCATATGTATGTAATTTTTAAGATGGTAAATGATGACATCTGACTTGTGTTTTAGAAGAAAGGGAAAAGGACTACTGGAATCATCCCCGTGGTTGTCCACATCCTCGGCACTGGAAGCTGTGATGTTATGTTAGGTTGCGTGGCCAAAAATGAATAGGAAGCAAATGACTTTGTTTATAGGAACAAATTAAGAATCTCCAGTTGAGGAGTTTCCCTTGTATTATACGGGTGAATGCAATGAAATTGCAAAGGTCCTTATAAAAGAAAGAGAGACCAAGAGTCTGAGAAGGAAGTGTTGCAGTGGAAGTAGAGGTTTAACTGACACCATTGTTTGAAGGGGTCACAAGCCAAGGAAACTGGGAAAGGGGAAAAATAGTTTGATCATGAAAGCTTCCCAAAGGAGCACCCCTTGGCTGCTACCTTAATTTTGGCTATTGTGAAAAACACACTGGACTTCTGACTTTCAGAAAAGTAGAGTAATAAGTTTGTGTTGTTTTGAATCACAAAATTTGTGATGATTAGTTACAAAAGCAAAAGGAAACAAAACAATTTCATTTAAATGTGTATGTGATGCTGGATACAAGTCCTCCTATTTAGTCTTCATAAAAGTAAGAGAGACATCATTATTTCCATTTCACAGAATAGGAACTTGAGGCAGAAAATTGTTAAGTAAACAGGTATTAAATAGTACAGGATCTTCTGATGTAAATTTATTTTCAAAGCCCATGTATGTATGCGATACCATGACAACTTAGCTGTATGAAAGCAGAGACAGATGCGTTCCGGGAGGAGGTAGAGAGCCATGAACTCTGCACACCAACTGTAGCACACCAGTTGAGCCACATGCCTTTCCTGCAGAGGGCATAAAGGTAGAAAAGGCATTTCCAGCGGGGATGTGGAGCCCGGGAAGTACAGTTCTGGAGGCAGCAGAAGGAGCCAGTGGAAAAGCCGGGGAGTTGACTCGGGTTTAATTATTCTGTCATTTACTATCCTTTGTAAAGTCTACCTTATCAGTTTTCTCACCAGCAAAACAGGATAGATAATAGCTAGACCACAGAATTATCCCGTGTACTAAGTGAGCTATTATTCGTAAAACCCTCAGCACAGTTCTTTGCATTTAGTAAATTCCATTAGAAAGTGGCAATTTATCATTATCATTATTCGTTTACAAAACTTTATGCTAGTCATAAATAAGTACATGTATTGCAGAATATAATAGTTTAGAGAAAAGAACTGAAGGGATGATTTCTCACAGGATAAATGGAAAGAACTTGGTGAAATCCATGATGAATTGAAAATAAATCCTGTTGCTCGTTATTCTTCTAACTAGTATCAATTTGGGTCCTAAGATTTTTTAATAGCTTAATATTGAAATAGGATTACAATTAAATATTAATTAATGAATTCTAAAAAACATTTCGTTAATACTTTTAAATAAAATATTAAATTGACCAAAATGATGAAACATTTTGGTTACTTTAAAATATTTTGCTACCTTTTTAAGTCAAAATGATTTTGACTATTATTTTGTTTTATACTATTTTTAAGATTGAAAACTTAAACATGCATGATTTATAAAAAAAATTATTGTGAATATCCAAAACTGTGTGGATTCCTCACACAAAATATTGTTACAAAACAATGTGTATAAAATATTCCAATGTTATTAAAACCAATATATACAAATTCTCTCTATCCCTGTATTCTGCTACTAGTTAGCCTATTTTTCTCTCTTAAATATCAAGCATAAAATCAGAATCAAGAATGAATACAGTTTAGGTGTTTCTTCATGTTCCACTCCTATATGTGTGTATTAACATTTTTCTTGTAAATATTCTGCATCTGATTTAAAATAAAAATTTAAGCCATTATTAGCATTTTTCAGACAGAAACTGTAAGGCTCATTTAGTAGTCCATCGTAAAAATGTTTCATAGTTTATGCAAATATTCCCATTAAGGGTATTTAGGCTGTGCCTTGTTCTTTCTAACAACCCTATTTATTATCTTTATCTATTCTCTAATTTGGAGTCCTTTTAGATCACTACCACTATTATCATATTAGGTCCCTAAGGTCATAAATTCCTAGGCCAAGTTCAATTTAAACCAGGAACACTTGCAGTAGGCTACTTAAGGAATTAACATCTAATGAATAAGAGATCCCAGTACAGACCCTGAGGGTACCATTAAAAGGTAAAGTTTAAATAATAACTTCAGTAGTCTATGTTACTTAAATATCAAAGTGGACTTGTGTCCATGAACAGAAAAGTGCATTAATTTGGGTATTACCTGTACTTCCCATTTATAAAGCTAATACTTTTGAGGCTTGCCAACCATTCCCTTCATGGGAACATAATAAAAATTGCATGTAGTTACAAAAATAATCCATTTAACATAAATTTGAAAAATTTGATTTAGCATTTCTTTATCATAAGTACTGGGTTTAGTACTGAGGGGATAAACAAACAAGGAAGAGATAGTCTCCAGTTTTAAGAGTCTTGTAATCAGCAAGGGAGACACACAAAATGCATCACTGACTATGTAGTACATTTCACATTCTTATGGGTGTCCTGGAAACACAAGTGTGATTAACTTAACATGGGCCTATATTGACCATGTGGACAACATCATGCAGATCTATGACAACAAATTATAGTGGTACCTGGACATGATTTGATGAGAAGAACCTTCATATTGTTCTTTACAGAAAAAACAAACACAAAAGATAAAGACTGAGGCACAATCTGCAAAATACCTGGTAAAACTTTATTGAAACCTCTAGATGATACAAATAAAGAAAACTCTGATAAATTGTCACCACAGACCAAGAACATGCTAATAAAATGAAATGTGAAACCCTGGAGAAGAAGAAAAGAAAATACATTGTTGGAAGAATTAGTGAAATCAGAATAAAGTCTGGAATTTAGTTAGTAGTAAAGTGTTAATGTTGTTTTTTTTTATTTGATAAGTGTAACAAAATGATGCACGATGACATCAAGGAAAGGTAATAATGAATGAAGTATGTGTGGAACTCTTTATCTGCCTTTAGAATTTTAGTGTCACTTGAAAATTATTCCAAAATAATTTTTAAAGCACAAATATAGAAGATGTCTAATCTCTGGTCACAGCATGTAAGGAGTTTGGAAGTCGTTACTCTGTCCTACAAGGGAGAAAAGTCTAAACAAACTGAAAAATCAAAAATCATTAGAAGTATCAGTAAAGAGATGTCATGGTGCTAATCAGATTCCAAAATTTGAAAAGATAAATATGCTAATATAAAAAAAAATCACATCTTGTTGAGGTAGAAACGTATAAGCAGAAACATCCACAAGAACCATCACTTGGGTAGGAAAACTTGAAGTGTAATGGGTGAGGAGGTTCAATGTGCTAAATTTCAGCATTAATAACTCCAGGAAGAGCAATGTTTTCATCCAGGTTCTCCAGAGAAAAAGAATCAACAGGATAAATAAATAAATCTATTATAAGAATATTCACATGTGATTATGAAAGCAGAGAAGTCCCAAGATCTGCAGACAGAAAGCTAGAGATCTAGGGGAGCCAATGGTATAGTTGCAGTCTGAGTCTGAAGATCTAAGAACCAGGACAACTCTAGGTTCTAGTCTGAGAGCTGCCAAACATGACAGCCAAAGAGAGATGAGTTCTCAGGTCAAGTTTAAAATCAGGAAAACACCAACAATGTAGCTCATGTGGCTTTTTAATACAGTGGAGTACTACTCTGCCATAAAGAATGATAAACTTGAGATATTTCTAGGTAATCTGATGCATCTTGAGACCATACTCTTAAGTGAAATGAAGGGGACACACATGTTTAAATACCACATTGTTTCTCTGGTGTGAGAAACAGAAAGTACAAATAAGGACTAAAATGTATTATACCGGGAAAGGGAAGAAATTGTTCAAATGGGAAGGGGAACAAGTGAGGGGGGAGGGGGAAGGAACCGAGAAACAAGAAAAAAAAAAAAGAATAGAAGCAAAAAAATGGAAACAAAGATTTTGTAAATAAGTAGGGGAGGAGGGGCTGAAGGGAGGGGAGGGGAACGAGAAAAGAAGAAGTAGCAATATATATCATGTACAGGTACAAATTTGCTATGATGAATGTTATCATTATGTATACCTAAAATGTACCACTAAAATAAATTTTTTTAAATGTCAGGCTAAAGGAGTTCTTTTTTGGTGAGTCTTTTTGTTTTATTCAGGTGCTTATCTGATTGGAAAAAGGCAAATTTTACTAAGGAGAGCAGTGAGCTTTACACTTTCCGATTCAATTTTTAATTTCATCCAAAAAGCAGTATGACAGACATACCCAAAATAATATCTGACTGAACATCTGGGGACCCCATAGCCTAGTCAAGTTGACACATAAAATTGTCATAGATACCCCTATACTCTTATGAGTTTTAAACTCTTGGCCCAGGCTTTTGTAATGATACTAGAGAAAACCCCCTTCATATATCTGGAAGGGTGAGATTAAAAAAATAACCATTTTGAAATTCATTAGAATATTCTACTCTTAATAATGTGTGTCTTTAAGAATAACTGGTTCAACAGCTTAACCTACTGGAGTTTTATCAGAGTTTAACTGGCCTAGGGAAAAGGAAATAACCAATACCAGACATCTCTAGTCATCCTGTCCCACCCAAAGTAGGAAACAGACTGAAAAGCATCCTGAAGTTCACAGTCTAGAAGAATAACTTCACTACAAGTTGAGACTTAATCATAGGATTAGTAAACATGTTTTTTATCTGTACACCTAACTATCACAGCACTCAGGACCTACTTATTATAGTTTATTTTACCCAGGAAATTATGTCCAGCTTTCAACAAAATATGACAAAGGATATTAAAAAACAAAAAATAATAATAATTTGAAGAGAGAACAAACATCAAAATCAGACTCAGACATGAGCGAGAAGTTGAAATTATCAAACCAGAAATTTAAAACAAATATGAATAATGTGCTAAGGGCTTTAATGCAAAGAGCAGTCAACATACAATTATAGATGGGTAATGTGTAAAAGCTAGTACTTTCAAAAGATCAATACCGTCTCTAAGCCTTTATCTGTTAATGAAGAAAAAGGAGATGCATAAACATTAATAATATCAGAAATGAAAAATAGGACATCACTATAGAACCCATATATATTAAAATAATAATAAATTTTGTGAATGACTCTTTGCCAACAACTAAAATAATCTAGATAAAATAAGCCAATTTCTTAAAAGACAATCTTCCAAAACCCACACAACAAGAAAAAGACAATCAGAATAGAAATATATCTATGAAGAATATTAAATCAATAATTAATATCTTTCCTATCTTCCCTAAGTACAAGGCTCAGATGGATTCACTGGTAAAATCTACCAACCATTTAAAGAAGAAATTATAGCAAATCTCCACAATCTCTTTCAAAAAATAGAAACAAAGAAAATACTTTCTAATTTATTTTTTGAGGCCAGCATTATCCTAATACCAAAACAAAGTAAAGTCATTTCAAGAAAACTATGTCTTAGAAATGTATATGAAAAAAATCCTCCAGAATGTGAGCAAATCAAATCCCATAGCACATGAAACATCTACGCACTGTGACCTTGTTACGTTTATCCCAGATATGCAATCCTAGTTCAACATTTAAAAATCAATTGCTGTAATCCATCTGTTATGGTTTACATCTAGATATCCTCCCAAAGCCTCGTGCACTCAGAGATGGGGCTTTTGGGAGGTGACTGGATCATGAATGTGTGATACTGGATCATAGGCGTGTGAGACTGTACTAGTCCACTGATGTGTTTATAACTGAGTTTAATGTTAGGATGTGAAGTCTGGTGGGAAGAAGTGTCACTCAGGGTGTGGCCTGGAAGTATATATTTTTCCTAGTCCCTTGATCCCCCTCTGCTTTCTGCCTACCCTGCCATGGACTGTTCTTCCCCAGCCATTCCCCTCTGCCATGCCATCCTGACTATGGACTGAAATCTCTATGAACTGTGAGCCAAAATAAACCTGTACTCTAACTTGTGAGTGTGAGGGATTTTGCCCCAGCAACAAGAAAGTGATTAAATCAGGGGACGTAATAACCATCATTGGATTAGTCCACTGATGAATTTATAGCTAAATGTGATATTGGTCCGAAGAGGTAGGTCACCGCGGGTATGGCAAGAAAACGTCTCTCTCCTTTCCTGGCTCCTCCTTGATTGCTTTTTCATTTCCCACCACCATTCTGTGAGCTGCTTTTCCTCTGGCATGACTCTAGGTCATTGTTGCATCTAGAGTGGGTCTGGGGTCTGAGTACCTCCGACACTCTCCTGCCCAGAAACTCTCACTCTCTCTCCATCGCAGAAAGAAGAGGAGGCAAGTAAGACCCAAGTGAGAGTAGAAGGAATTTTTATTGTCAGAGCAAAGTGAACTACCTGCAAGAGGATGATAGGGGTGTGTGGAGCTGAAAACCAACTGAGCAGGTCCAGTGTTGTAGATTTATAGGGTCTGGGCCTGACATCACCCATCTCCAGGAAGGGTCCCTACTCAATTGGTCGCTATGCTCCTTGTCAGGGACTGGATAAATTCGGGTAGGGGAAGTATCCAGCATGGTGAGGGGCTTTTCCTGTTTTTTTTTCCTCTCTCTCAGTTGTGAAAACATAAGACCCACTCTGACACCCCCGGGGGCAAGAGACTTGTTAGCTTCACTTTAAGCAGAAGACTTAGAGGAGTTTGGGGAAGCCAAGTGTCACGCGCTGTACCTTGTGGTAAGCAGCTGAAAAACTGCAGCCCGTCAGCTTTCTGACTGCCAGCTAAAATCGAGACACAGATGCGGAGATGAAAGTGGTAGGGGCCCGAATTCATCTAACCCTTCCTGTCAATCCTGCTATCCCTACATTTTGACATCCTGTCTTGGAACCAGGTGACTATGGACTAAGAAGGCTACGAACTGTGAGCCGAAATAAACCTCTGTCCCCTTATGTTTTGAGTGTTGGATATCGTGTTCAGCAACCAGACAGTATTGAGGACATCAGTCACATCAACGGGCTAGAGAAGAAAAACCTCTATTACCATATTACTATGTACAGACAATCCCATGACAAACTGCAACACACGTTCATGACAGAAATGCTCATCACACCAGGAATAAAAGGGAATATTATATAATTAATAAAGAATATATTAAAAACCCTACAAGTAGTGTCATATTTAATGGTGAAAAAATAGAAGCTTTCTTGTTAAGATCAAGAATGAGGCAAGACTGTCCTGGTTCACAAGTCCTCTCCAGCATCATACTGGAATTCCTACTTAGTTCAGTAAGACAGACAAAGGAAAATGGTGTACAGATCCAGAAGGAATAATTACAACTCTTTTTGTTCACAGATGGTGTGACTGTGAAGAAAATCTGAAAGCATCAGCATCAACAACAACAAAAACAAATAAATAAAATTATTGGAACAAATGTGTAATTATAGTGAAGTTGTAAAAATGGACCCTTTGGTTCAAGATTTTATGGTGGGAGGAGTCTGTGATTCTGTGGGAAAAAGGGGGTAAATGGGAAATCTCTGTACCTTCTGCTTAGTTTTGCTGTGAATCTCAATTTTCCTTTTCTTTTCTTTTTTTTTTTTTTTTTTTTTTTTTTTTGGTACTGGGAATCAAACTCGGGGCCTTGGGTTTGCTAGACAAGCACTCTGACCACTACACTAAATCCCCAGCCCCTCAATTTTTTCGAAATATTAAGACTTTACAAAAGAGGAAATGTGGTAAGTGATACTATAAGGGTTTTTGCAATGATATAACAAGGTTTATCATCAGTTCTATAAAGTTACACAGTGCCAAGGAAATAGCTGAATGTGGTGGATTCTACCTGGCAATTCAGGAAAACCATTCACCAAGGAGATAAATTTCAAGAAAAATCTCCAAGGCTGTGACCCTGTCACCTAATGAAGAGGACACAATACAAGGAATTAAAGGTGCAAAACACAAGTTAGTGAGAGAACATTGTATGTTTAACAGACCTGGAAATAATCACAGTGACATAGCTTTAAGAGTTTTAGTCCTCAGGAGAATCAGGTCCAGATTTGGCCCAGAATCACCATGCGAAGCCTTCACAGCACTCTTTGGGGTCCATGAAATGTCTTCACTTTACTTGAAAATTAGAAGGAATTAAAAGAGCTTGTAGATCTATGAAAAATAACTTAACACACAATATTAGCGTAATTTAATTTATAACAATGTGCTAGTAAAATATCTTTGACTGTTTTTCCAGTCCTCATTTTATTTATTCTATTTTTAATCCTTTATATCACTGCCTGAAAAACAGGGAGGTAGTTAAAGATTCAAATTATATGACTATATGAGCAATTTTCTTGATTTAAACTAACTTGTGTGTAATTTATTAATCAGTAAACACTGACATACTAAATGTGCATGAGCTAAGAGAAGAATCTGAATTACTTTATATAATTTAATCTTTCAATTTACTCATTAATGTAAAGAATGCTGATATTATCTCAAGTTTATATAACTTCCAAGAGAAAGCAAGGATTATACATTTGATGTTAATCACACATACCCTTAAGCTGTGGTCTAAAAATATTTACGCCTACAATATGTATATAATGGAAGAGAAGAAACTTATTTCTGAGCTATAAAACAATGTGCATTATTTTTAAATAACTTTCCTCACTTCTCTCTGACTTTTCACCTCTACTTAACATTGTCTCTCAACAGCAAAACTAACACATCACATAGAGTGAATAAATAGAAATTTATATGGAAAGTTTTATGGGTCCCTTAATTTTTTCTGAACACACACACACACACACACACACACACACACTACTTTAAGCAAGACATTTCTTTGTGCCTAAGACTTCTGTCTCCAACTGAAATGAAACAATTCTAAGGGAAAATATTCAGGCTCAAATTCTGCATACCACCTTCTTAATGAGGAAAGAATGAAGAGAGACTGAAGGCACTGAACAACTGATGGATTTCAGGTAAGAAAGAACAGAATGAAAAGTATAAAGGAATATTAGAAACTTTACTCTTCTTCAGTTTGTTTGTGGTTGACTTTCAAAAAATTTCACACATCTTATTCCATTCAGATTGCTACAACCAAATACTCTAGATAAGATAGACTATGAGCAACAGAAATGTGTTTCTCATAATTCTGGAGGATGGAAAGTCCAAAATCAAGGAGCTGGCAGATCTGGTGTCAGATGAGTGCGTTTCCTGGTTCATAGACACCACCTTGGTTCTGCCTCCTCGTATGGTGAAAGGGGCATATGAGTTCCTTTGGGGCTCTGAGAACCACAGTGTCATTCAGGAGGGTGCCATCCTTATGACCTAATGGCTTTCAGAAATCCCATCTCTTAATATCAACACATTGAGACTTGTCAGTGTTATGCTTTAAACATGAAATGTTTCCCAAAGACTCACGCTTTGAGAACTTGATCCCTAATGCAGCAATACTCTGAGCTAGGATCTAAAGAAGATCATGAAGTCTTTGACATCATCAGTGGATTAAAACACTGATTAGATCATAATTTGATATCCTTACTAGAAAGAGATGGAAACAGGAAGTGGAGCCTTGTTGAAGGGAGTGAGTCAGGGGGACAGAACTTTGAGGATTTTATCTTGTCCCCTGCCACCCCGACCCTCCAGGCGACTATGAAGTGACCAACTTTTCTCTGCCACATCCTTGCAAGAGGATGTTCTGCCTCACCGCGGGCCTAAAAAGCAATGGAGTTGGCTGATCATGGACTTTAAAGTTCTGAAACTGGGAGACAAAGTAAATCTTTCCTCCTCTATATTGTTTTCTGGGGGTATTTTGTTACAGGAGCCAGGGACACAAAGGTAACATAGTCAACATAGGAATTTGGGTGGACACAAACATCCACACTGCAGCATTATATGCCTGTATATACATTTGTGCAAATTCCATGAATATATTTATTTGTATACTGCATGTCTATTTATCAGGAATAACAGATACAACAAAAGTTTACTCACACAATCACCACCTAGAGTGTGATTGGCCTTCTAATGAACTAGCCATTATTAAGTTGGAAGGAGTAAGCAGAAAAAAGAGAAAGTACGTTGCAGCTAGCAGAGGCTTGTGTTTTGCCCAGACCCCTGTGGATTCTCCACTGTGCTTGGTAGTTGCTCTTTTCACTGCTCATTAACACTGCAGTCCAAAGGAAGGCAGATTGTTTCCAAGACTTACAGTAACCTCATTATCTTCTAATTGTTTTCACCCTTTTCTTTCTTGGTACAGTTCAAAAGTGCATTTCCAGGGGTAAGTTGGTTGGGTAAAGCACCCCAGCATCTCAGAGCATAGTTTCAAAGCTTGGCTTTTGGAGTTAACCCTTCCCCTGAAGGGCCGGGAAAGGAGGGGCAATTTGGATGCTGTGTAGTCTCACACAGGGTAGCAGAAAGGAGATGCCACTGACTCTTCATACTTGCCCACATCTCTCCTACTTCTTAAACCATCGCGCATGTTATTCAGCACTGCTCCTATTCTATGATCACTGCACTTTATTTTTCATTCGAGGAGTTACAGTCGTTTATGCAAGTGTTAATATCTCTAATGAATAAATAATGAGTTCACATTTATCTAGGGTCAAAACTAAGCTTCTGGAATAACTTCAACATTTGATTACAACTTATTATCTGGTCAATCACTTTTTAAATCTTTTTGGTTTATTCTCCATCACAGACAGAAAAATGAAGCCTGAAAGAGGGTTATTTGTTAGTTTTTTCAGTCTCTTGACAGGTTAAGAAAAGGAGATGAGTGATCTAATGACATCACTGCCATTTTCTTATGTAGAACTTCTCAAAGTTGCCTGAAAACTTGAACTGTACTTGACTATTGCTAATACAGTAACGCCCAACACTAGCACCGCCCTCACACCCTCATCTACTGGCTCTACCAGGAAAAAGCCAAAATCTTAAAGAATCATACACTTTAGTGGATGAGTCTGGGCTTCTTTGTTCTTTGAGAAGGAGCGTTAAGGGGTTTCAATTATTTTTAAATTGCTATTACTTGATTAATTAATCCTTGTTAGTATATATTGTGAGGAGTCAGTAATACACAAATTGCATATTAATCTTTTTTTTTTTAAAAAGATACCTCAGATATCCCAGGTGATCCTATATTCAGGTAAATTTTGGAACCTACTCTAACACAAAGGAGGGAGGGCAGCTCAAATATATCACTTGCAGCAGGCAACTTTGAATATATTATACATGTGTTTTTAACTAACCTAAAGCTGACAAATATAATTCTGACTGCTAACCTTGGGATAGAGAAAAAGGAAGGAAAAGACTGCTAAAACACAAAGTCCTGAGCAGTATGGTTGGATACATGTGGGAAAAGTTGGGGTCTCCTCTCTCTGCCCAAGTTTAGACAGTGCCTCAGAGGAATAGTGGACCCCATACATGATTTTCTGAACAGAGTTCCTTCAGATGACGTGGGAGGTCAGGCCACGGCAGAATTTAGTGAAAGACACAAAAAGGTAACATGGAATGTACTGTATTACTGCTTTACTTAGAGCAAGCACCTTGGGAAACTTAGAGAATTTTCTGGAAAGGCAAAATACTGAAAAAAATCACTTGGCTTTGAAAAATGTGGAACTTCTCTCATGGGGCACTAAATTGTGCTAATTTTACGTAGCCAGAAGCTTTATGAGTAGAGAAGTAATCCTGGATGAACATCAGAATCTCCATACGTTTTTATTGGAAATTATTGGAACTATCGCCATTATTAGCACAAGATTTCCCAGGAACCTATTGCCAATAGAAGTGAGATGAACTGCTGAGTGAGCCCTTGGGATGCTGAGCAACTGCCAACCTCCAAGGGGTGGTCTCTGGAAGCTTCCTATGTGTTGAGCCTCTGGACCCTTGGCAGGAGCCCTGATAGAGTAGAGCTACAGTTGGAAGAGGTCCCAAAATAATCACACCATAAGGGTTTGGTACTAATTGCTTAGTATTTCTGGTCTTTTCCATATAATCCCAAGTAATTCTGGACACGTTGGAGAAAATAAAAATTTAAAATTTAAGATGAACCTCATACACTATATTCCCACCCATTCAGTCGTGCACCATTCTTCTTTTATTCAATATTTCTAGAACCTATAAACATTGTTAGACCATTTTCTGTGTGCTGAAGATAGAGTAACATGAATCAATTGCACAGCTGCATTTTGTTTTAATCAAGGTTGAGTATATTTCAAACACGTATAGAAGTATGGAATACATACTCAGAAGTAGACAAGGAAAAAAGTATTAATCACAGGTGTAAAAAGTGATTAGAAACAAGTTTTAGGAGCAATAATGTGAAGGACTTGCCAAATGAATGTATAAAAGTGAGTTGCAGAGATAGAAGAGTGATCAGCAAGTGGGATCCTTGATTCCAAGATCTATACATTAATTTGTTGTGAATGATAAAGGATATAGTCACAGTTAAGGGAGGTAGAATGTAGAGGTAAAGAAGTAAAAAAAAAAAAGAAATCAAGTCCAAATATAGTAGTATTCATTCATACTATTCATACTAAGTATACCCCTTTAATTAGGCAAAATGAGGTGGTTGGAAGATTCTAGAACACTTGTTGACAACTCTGAACAAGATTTCCCATACCTCAGTTCCTACTAATGGATTCAAAAACAGTCATATATGTAAAAACTATGAGCAAGTGTAGAAAGTCTTATGAGGTTAGTTAACATTCATGTTAGAAATGTATAGATGTCTGTCTCTTGAATATTTCACAGCCTGTCTAAAGGAGAATGTGAAATTCTCATCACTGTCTTTCAGATAGCCTTGCTACAATTACACGTAATATTTAGCATAAAAAGCAACTACTGGGAAATATTAAATCATGACTACTTAACGAATTAGCTAGTTGTTGGGGGAAAGACTCAAATAAATGAGGTATGTGGGAAAGCAATGAAGGGAAAGTAAGACAGGCCATCTAGGAATGACTGCTGCATCCTGATCATCCCACTAATACAGGGCAGAAGAAACTTCCAGGAAACAGCAAAAAGCAATAGCAAGAGAATTGCTATTCTTTCATCCTGCTTGTTTGTGAAATAGAGACAATATCTATGTTGTAGTAGGAAGCTTAAATGAAATAGAACACATTCAATATCTGGTGCACATTAGGTGACCTGGAAATATCAATTCTCTTCCCTAGCCACTCTTCTTAAAAAATGTTTAAGGAGTATCAATGTGGTGAGAGGATCTTACCAGAAAAGTACATACATGTGACTGTGAAATCTACTGATGAGAGGATTGAAATATTTCCATTAAAGTGTACTTTTTGTTTAACCATTCATTTGACTCAGCCGTTGAGTTAAATAAATATAGTAATGTTTTGCATTCCTTTTAACAACTTTTCTCTTCAAGACATTTTCAACAATATATTCCATAGAAGTAGCTTTCCATAAATGTCATGTAAAAAGTAGCATGTCATTATTTATTGAATATTCTAAAATGCAAGAATCCAATCTGTGATGGAAAAACAGCAGAGCAGCAGCGGGTGTTTTGGGTGGTGTGGAGAAAGAATGGCAAAGAGCTTCAGAGAGTTTTCTGGATGGTGATAGCGAGGCTAATGTTCTGTAACTATATAGGGGTTTGGGTTACAAAATGCACCAACGTACATTGATACTTGTGGATTTTATTGTGCAAAAATTCAAAGAAAAATGGAAAACAATGATTTGCAGTTTGCAATATACATGTGGAAGTATTTAGAAGAAAAATAATGTTGGTATTTACTTTGAAATGTATCCAAGAAATGGATCAATAAATGAATAGCGGAGTGTATACTTATCATAATAAACATTTATTGGTGAAATCTAGATATTGGCTATTGAAATATCTATCGTAATATTTCAAATTATCTGTATATTTGAAAATTTTCATAACTATATATTAGAAAAAAATAAGATTTTTCTCACTTGTCCTTTGCTGGTTTATACCCAGCTTTCGATGCTAATTCTGAAATTCTTTCTTTACAGTCCTTGCTGATAAACATTTAGAGTTGACTACATCTAAGGTGAAACAAATGAATTTCCATCAACAGAGAAACTTGTGTTCAGCTCTTACACAGGGTATGAGAAAAAATATTGAATATTGTGGGGTTTTTTTGTCCCTTCTCCATAGTTGTCAGCCTGTCAACTCCACACCCAAGACACTCAGCACACTGTAATTTCCAGAGCTCTCAACTGAGGATACAGAGACCTACACGGCTGATCTCACATAAATATCATAGAAACCTTCTACAAAAAAAGGAGAAACTAAACAGATCTAAAAACGACCAACATCTTAGCTGTTCAGGTGGTCAGTTTCCATGGTTTCTTCAAATGAATATATTTTCATAAATATAGACAACCTCCCTCTTCAGCACAGTTTTTGGAACAAGAGAGTCAAATACAGTATTTTAAACATCCATTGGGATAATCTCAGTTGCAAAAGGATATTTTAATAGAGCCACTCAAGCTTTCTCTAATTAATTTTTTGACTGACATATAATATTTGTACATATTTATGAAGTAAAATGTGATGTTTTGATTTTTGTATGTGTCGGGTAATAATTAACTAAAAAAGAAGTCATGCATGACATCAGGGAGGAATTCAGCACCCCTTCTTCCTTGAAGCATAATGTTCATTCTACCCTTTCCTAGTGTTCCCCTTGATTTCCCCCAATCTTCTCTGGAATGCTGTAGGACTCAATTTTGGGACCTGTTCCTTTTCATATTTTAGGTAATTACACATAGTTTCATAACATCTTAAATGTTGTTTATGTGCTATGGACTAAAATAATTTTTACACTCTTCTGATTTCCAGATATTTGTACTTAACCGTCTATTTAATATGTGTAATTGTATATCCAATAGGGTCCTCAAACCTAGTATGTTGAAATGTGAGCTCCTGATCTTTCTTCCAAAATCTGCTTCTCCTAAGGTGTTTTCTACATTGATATTCACAGAAATTCCAAACTTGTAAGTGCTCAGACAAAAGCCTTCTGAGTCTTCTTTGACGCCTTTCATTTTTGTGCATCCTAAACCTTATCTGTCAACCAATCCTTATAGCTCCACCCTATAAATATATCTAGAGTCCAAAAACTACTCACATCCTACATCGCTAACACCTCAGTCTGAGCTACCATTATTTCCCATATGAAATATTGCAGCCTCCCAAACTATTCTCCGTTTCTGCCTTTGCTGGCTTCCTTGTATGTACAACCCAACCACCAGAATGATCTTGTTAAAGTGTGAGTTGAAGTATTTCACTCTACTGTTCAAAATTCTCCAGTGCAAGTCGAATTTTAAAAATCGCTGAATGATCCTCAGCACTCCCCCAAAAACATCACTGCAAGAGTTTACATGGTCTAACTGGCTCCCCACTCCCACCTAATCCCCTATGACCCTTTCCCTCACCCACTTCACTTCTGAACTGGACATTTTGTTCTTCTTAAGCACTCGTGTCAGGAGCTTGCCTTGCATCTTAGCCATTTCCTTTGTCTGGCCCTCCACATTCACCGGCTCTCTCTCCCTCCTTCAGATCTTTGCTCAATTATCAGTGTACCAGCTATGTCTTTTCTGAGTATATTACTGCAGATTGCACTTATCTTCCTTCTTCCTCAACACTCCCTGCCTAGTTTTTGATTTAGTTTTCTGTATAGCATTCATCAGCGTCTAACATTATTATACACGCCTGTATTGTATACACATTTTCTGCCTTTGCTGCCACATTAACATATGGGGTTCATGAGATCAGGAATTTTTGTTTCTTTTAATCACTGCTGATCCCTAGACACTATAAAAGTGGTACAAAGTATATACATTTTAAGTGAATGGTTGTGAACTTAATTTTACAAATACTTGCCTACAATCTCAGCTGCTCCGGAAGCTGAGATAAGAGGACTGCAAATTTGAGACTAGCCTGGACAATTTAGTGAGATCTCATCTTAAAATAAAAAAGTGTTAATGACAAGATCTGGTTATGTTGTTCGACACCCAGTACCACAAAATAAACAAACAGACAAAAAAGAACCTATATCATTTAAACTAATCAAAAATAGCATACAAAAATCACAAAATATCTCTATTTCTGCCTCAATTTACTGCAACAATTTTTTTCAGTCCTACCTATTCTGAATGAGAGAAGTAAAGTCAAGGAGAAAACCATATTCACATAGGCTAAGTTCATAAGGTTTTTTTTTTTTTTTTAATCTTTTTTGTTGACACCACTGATGGCAATTTACCTCATCACTCTATGACGAGAAATACGTAGCCTCTACTGCACCTAATTCTTACCTAAAATGAGTGCATGCAACTGTGAACTCTTCAGGGAATTGGCTTTGTCACTGTCCTGAGCTAACTTGACCCAATGTGATGGTCAGAATTTTCATTAAATATCAGTAGCAATTCGTGGACAAAGTTAGTTCACAGCAATATGCCTCTCTGCCACAGCACTGCTACCAGATGGTGTTAGGCAATGAAAGCAAGTCTTGTGCAAAATAATCACACTGTATTGGTAATAACACCAATATAAAGACTTTTATTAGCAGTAGGCACAGTGCTGAAGCCTGTTTATAGTTCAAAAAATGGTCTTGCTCTATTGCTCTCTGATATACCAACTAGCACTTTCTATAAAGGCTGGTAGAAAACTGGGTACCTACACATTCTTAGACTAATTGAGCAAGTCTTTCAGAAGCATAAGTAATTTCTATACAGAAAACTAAATCAAGCATAAGAAAGTGAATTATATAGCATCCACAACTTGTTGACCTCACAAGTCGAACCGACAAAACAGAATTAGAATTCCTGCTGGATTTTGTATAGTATTCATTCCAGGGCTGTAAGGTCTGTTTAACTCCCAAGAGATCATGTCACCTGTCTTAAAACATCACTAATTCTTTTTTTTTTTTTTTTTTGTGCTGGGGATCAAACTCAGAGCCTTGCATTTGCTAGGCAAGCACTCTAACCACTGAGCTAAATCCCCAGCCCCAAAACATCACTAATTTTTTTAATCAAAAGGTAAGTAGCTGCACTATGTTGATAATACAGATTACAGCTAACTTTTCCCATAAATTTCCACACCATGCTATTTAACTGGCATATTCTAAGTAAAGCAGTACAAGTCCAAGATAGCATTCAGGACAAACATATTCTAAGATTAAATGGAGCTTCATTAAATAAAATCATCTAAATTATGTCCTCTAAACTTTTAATTGCCACAATTTTATTTATACCTAAGACACCCAAAAATATGCTAGTATTTGTGAAATAAATTTTGATGACGTATGAAACACAAAGGTAAAATTTTAGGCATATGCAAATTTTAGAATTAAAGAAAATTTAGAAACACTTTTGTCAAAACCATTCTAATTATAGCTGAAGAAAGTGAACAAAAACACTAAGAAATTTGTCCTAATACACAAAGTGTTACACAGAAATTCTAGAATCAAAGATTTTTGTACTTGCTTTCTTCTTTTCTTTTCCAAATCCTATTAGCTTTCTACATGTTATCAGAAATGTTTCAAAAATCCCTTACTTGGTTCCCTCATTCATTCACTCCACCTCTGTAGACTTACCAAATATCTGTTCCTTTGAGACAACTAATTGAGGATATTAAAATTAAGAAGTAGACATCCAATACAAGAGACGGTAAGGAGTTCCTGGAAGGTTATTGCACTGTATCACACACTGAGTGCTCAGATTTCCTCTGTAATACTATTTTCTGCACTCATCAACCAAACACATCACTTGGGGACAGTAAGATGGGGCGGTGGGGTGAGTTGGGGCACTGGTACTGAAAGTTAAGGCCAGAGTACACACCAGGAGGATCCCACCACTGTATTATTTTTCCAGGGCCAGCCCAAGCAGTATGTACATTTACCTTCACATCCAGGGGCAGCAAATGTGCTACAGCCTGAATTCATCCTACAGAAAGTATTTTATCAGACTAGTACAATGCCAGAAAAATGTAAAAAGTGAATGAGAATCCACTCTCCACTGACTTTGACCTGTCTATTTCCTGTACTTGTCTCATACCAATGGCCCTTGCCAGCATTTGAGGCTGTCTTCTGTGAACAGGACATTTATAGGATTGAGTAGAAAGAATTGTGGGTTAGAACTGAAGCCTCTCCAACTGCTGTTTCTGTATCTCCAGCCTAGTTTCCTCACTGATAATAGATGAAGGATGATAATAATACCTACTTCATTATGTTGCTGTGAACACATGAAGTAAAGCAAGAGAATGTCTTTGACTAAATTAACATTAATTGAGCCTTTACTATGTGCCAGGAATATCAATAATCAAATTATATGCATTATTCCATGTTTAACATATGCACTATTATCATCTTCATCATACAGATAGAAAACTGAAGCTGATATTTTTATTATTTAGGGGACCGGAGAAGAAATTCATCAGTAAAGCACTTGCCTAGTGTACCTGAAGCCATGGGTTCAATTCCCTGCAATGCAAAACTAAATAAATAAATAAATAAAATAAAACACTGTGCTATCTTTCCAAGTATTTCACAATCAGTAAATAGTGGAGTCAGGATTTCAGCCAAGGTAGACTACATATAAGCTCAGTTCTTAATTAATAAAGAAATGCTGAACAGTTAGTTAATTCCACTTAACAACACACTTCCCTGACATTGTTATGCAACACCTTCTATATTTCTTCGACATCTGAATTTGATTTTCTGATGTTTTTCTGTGATAAGCAATAGCTGCATTTTTGTATCAGTCATCCTGCAGAACTATATTTTTTCTCTCACCTTTTGCTCCATTTACAATAGGTGATAACCAAAAACATCCACCTGACTCTCAAATGTCATCATGTTTTCTGCATGATTTCCCTCTTTAAAAACTACCCAGGTAATGGGAAAATATGTGCATTTAGGTATAAGGAATACATCAAAGCAAAATATTTTCATTACAGTCTTCAGATTTATAAAGTTTTTTTTTTTCCCATATAAGAGTGCCTAGTTCTTCAAGCCACTAGAGATCCAAGAAAACAACCATGTCATGCCACATAGAATTTGAGCCCAATAACAGGACAAACATCTTGCTGAGGAAAGTTATTATTAGGCAAATGTCTGGAATTTCCTTCAATAATGGCAGAGGTGAAGGTATGCAGGAAAATTTTTTAAATTAATGTTATTGGTACATTTTACATATACATAACGATAACATTCATCACAGGGAATTTGCAGCTGTACGTGATACATCTTGATTCTTCTTTTTATATAAGACGAATACCTAACTTGAACAAACCTTAAAAGTTACGAACTTCTACTTCACAATGTTTTTATTTAAAATTCTTTTCCAGCTCAGAGATTCTGTGGTCTCATTATTTAAAGAGTTTAGAATTTTCTTTGTCATCTCCAAATTTTAAGAAAGCTTATATTTTTAAATGAAATAGAACATTTACCAGGAATCAAAGCAGTATAATAAGTTTTTATCTGGAAGGATAAATATGTTTGTAGTTTATTTGTAAACTTGACCATTTATAAATCAAAGCTCTTTATATTTTATTTTTTAAAAGACTAAAGAAGAACTGGCTTCCATCTAACTTATCATGATGCAACAACCCTACTCCTAAGAGTTATCTTTAACTCTCAGCAAAGTGAGTGGCTTTCAAATTTTTACCTATCCATCAGACATCTTTCAAATCATTAAACTATCCATTCAACATATATTTATCACTCATCCGCTATGTGCCTGGCACATGCTAAGAATAAAAAGATGAATGAAGCAGGGAATTGTATGTAATAGTTTAACAAAGGACTTTGTGATAAATGTGTAATTATGATTTGGTATAAATAAACTAGCTTGTTTATCTTTTAATATTATCTTTTACTTTCTAATGCTAGCTGCCAACTTCATGTGCGTGGGGGGAGGGTAGGTGTGTGATTTTTTTTTTTTTTTTTTTTTTTTTGCATCTATGAGGCTTATTTCAGCATTTTCCCTTCTTGCAATTTTCAGACTGGTATGTTATAAACCCAGGGTGGGAGGAGGAATTCCTACTGTACTGTATATCATATGATTTTTTTTCCTTAGCATCTCGATCCCTAGGCATTTTCCACTACCCAAAAGATGGCATAGACATCTCCCTTCTCCTTACAAAATTTGCTGGATTCGATTGGCCCCAAATACTACAGGTAACACAAGGACAGACTAAGGGAAGGTGCACAGCAGGTGTTCTGTTTTCCAGAGCAGGAAATTTCTAATCCTTCATCTTAGAAAAATCTGAGCAAAATGCTAGAATTACAGAACAGAGCATCAAACACATCTTAGGAGACCTGCTGTGCTACCATCAGGGAAGGAGAAAAGGACCCCAGAAACCCGAGATTAACTGGCTTGCTTTGGATTATATGAGTTGTACACAGTCAACGAAAATTTGACCCTGTATCTCCAGGCTCTTAACACAGAACTGTTTTTACCCCCACACGATGCCTGTGAGACAGATTTCACATAGTTTTAGCATATGGTTTTTCCAAAGTGAGGTGAAAGAATCCCTGATAGTTGGTTACTCCACGTCAGGAATGCCATTCTAACCCTTGACTCTGTAAACCTGCACAGGCACCTTTTCTGCCTATAACTGCCCTTGAGTTCCAACCATTTATGGGCACTTATCTAAAGCATCTTTATCGGGCTCCTCGACAAAATGACAGATTTAAAATATGTTTTGCTGATAAAACAATTTTGAAATTCAGCATTTAAAAATAATTCCCGGGTGCTGGGAAATAAAACACATGGCACGACTTCCAAGGTACATAAAGTTCTTTAAGTAGCTCTGAGACCGCTTACTGTTCATGTTTTATTTGTGATCTTAGAAACAATTTTATTTCTTCACTCTAGCCAGCTTATTGCTGTTAGGTGTTGGCAAAGACAGGCCGACTACATAAACTATCTACTTCCCCAGTGAAATATATTGGAGGTTTATAATTAGAAAGCATTCCAATATCTGATTTTCTTCAAGAGGGTTGTTGACGATGATAATATTTGAGAGAACTTGGTAACTAGTAATCAATTATATATAAAATCTACCAACAACAATGAAAATAAGATATATGTTTATATTTTTTTATATGTTTATATTTTTAAGTAAAATTATTTGCTATTAGATAAAGTGCCTTGTGCATTTTGGGGCATTTTTACTTTTGTTCCTTTCTATTGCATTTGTTTTTTAAAATATGTAAGCTATAACATATTTCAATGTATCCTTGTTTTTTTATTAAACACCTTAAATCTTTCTCATCCATTTTAATTTTCTTCATGGAAGTCATATTCATGAACAAGTTGTCTGAACATCATTTGAACTTTGAAACATTTCCTCCTTTCATCATAGTCTTTGATATATTGTTAATATTTGACTGATAGCACTCAGTACTTTGCTTTGACCCTGCTCTTGATGAGTTCAAACAAATATCTGATTATTCTATTTTTACAAGTATATTTTACACTATTCAGAATAAAGCGAAATTATAATGTTAAAAGTATTGAACTTTCACTTCAATTTGATAATCAAAATCTGTCTTGTGACATCTTGACACATTTGAACAAATAAAGGTCAAAAATACCCTTTTATCTCCAATAATAACCTCCCACAATTCATCAGTAAATGCAGCATGTATGCCTCAAAGTCTGGACACTTGCGATCCAATCCTTGTTGAGATTTTATATCATCAAAATATTTTTTGAAATTTCAAACCTATTTTCAATTTATTTTCTTATGTAGTAAATGTTGACAATAATGCTGGCCTTATTTCCTCACAGAGTTTGCAAATACAATTCATTCAGCACCTCCTATATTCTTTATATATTCCAGAACCTTCTTTATATTCATCCAAATAAATGTTAATAAAATGCAAGTTTTCTTAGCTCTAGGTAAAAGAGTAAAAGATAAATTCAGAAAAGTCAGTCTTACTAATAGGTATATGGTGGAACTGGGATTGGCATGACATGGTTCAATGTTTAGTGAGTTTGGAGAACAATGAACACAAGTATTTTTCATGTCTATTAATCTGAACTATTTATTACCAAAAAATAAATCTCCTAAGTTGATAAGAACTTTCCAAATGTAGTCTTCATACACTGAAATACATTTACCCATGCTTTAGTATCAGTAGGAATTTCTTATACTACAGCTTGATTTTTTTGCATAATTTATAAGAATTAAATTCTGTCATGCATTCTAGTAATCATTTCCTTGCTGTGCAGAATCTAATTTGATGTAGCCCCACATGTTTATTTTCGCGTATGTTGCCTGTGCTTTTGTTGACGTAGCCATGAGATTATTGTCAAAATCCCTATGAAATTATTGCCAAAACCCATGTCCTGTAATTTTCCCCCTTTGTTTTCTTCTTGGAGTTTTACATTTAAGTCTTTAATCTATTTTGAGCTTATTTTTGTGGGTTGTATAAGTGAGGGTTCAATTGCATTCTTTCCCTGGGTACATCCAGTTTTCCTATCACACTATGCTGAAGAGATCTCCCTGTCTCCGTTATGTACCCTTGGCACCCCCTTTGAAAATTAGTTGACTATACATGTGTGGTTTTATTTGGGGGCCTCCTACTGTTTCACTGCTCTTTATGGCTCTCTCTATGTCAGTATCCTACTATTTTGATTACTCTGTATTTCTTACATATTTTGAAATCTATATGTGTTGTATCTCCAGCTTTCTTCTACCTTCTCAAGATTGATTTGTTTTTTCATGAAACAATAAACAGAGTGAAAAGTCAGTCTGCAGAATGGGAGAAAATATTTGCAAAACATGTATGTGGTAAGAGGTTAATCTCCAAAATATTTAAAGAAGTCCTGCAACTCCCTGACAAAAAAATCCAATAACCCTATTAAAAATGGGCTAAAGATATAAATAAACATTTCTCCAAAGAAGACATACAGCCATCACTCATCATTATGGAAAATCAAAGGGAAACCATAATGAAATATCACCTCATACAGTCAGGATGGCTATCATTTAAAAAAAGACAAACTTTTGGAAGAGGAAAAATAAATTAGAATCTTTAGACACTATGGAAAACAACATGGAGGCTCCTCAGAAATCAAAACAAAAAAAGTAAAGCAATCAGAGTATTCAGAAATTGTTCAAAATATTTGAAATCAAGATTCCAAAGAGATACTAGCATACATTGTAACAATATTTATGATATTCATTGTGAAGATATAAATGTCCATGGATGGATAAACAAAGAACATGTGGTATGTACATATAATAAAATACTGTTGAGCTTTAAAAAGAAGTTCTGAAATGTGAGACCACATGCATGAACTCAGAGAACATCATGGTAAGTGAAATAATCTAGTCACAGAGAAAGAAATGCAGGCTGTGTCTCCTTACATAAGATATTTAAACCAGTCTAATTTAGGTGAATGGGGAGAGAAGTTTCTAGCTAATGAGCATTAAGATTCAGTTAACCTAGATGAATAAACTCTAAAACTCTAGTGTAGAAAATCACACCTCTAATTGATCCACTGTAGAAGATTATACCTATAATTAACAAATCATAGAAAATTATACTAAAATTGTCAATTACTTGAAAAGCTTTCCAGAGACTAGATCTTATATTAAATGCTTTTAGCACAATAAATAAAATTGAAGAAAAGAAAAATATAATACAATCTCTCCATCTTTGAAAAAAAAATTCTACCAGACATGGCAAAATACAAGTCTTCTCAAAGATTTTCTCTTCAATATCCTTTCATTAATCACTAAATATTTATTTCATACAGTAACTATTATTGCAGTACATTTTAGTAATGTAAAATATAGTCATAAAATATAAAGTCTGGAAATTGGAATGTTCTGTGGGGATCATCTACCTCAATTGTTTCAATGAACAAATGATAAAAACTGTTTCTAAAAATGGGCATTAATTCAGTCACCTAAATCCTAAGTCTCTTACATATAGATTAATAGTGCTGCCACAACAAACACCTAGCTGTTTCTAAACAATTTGCTATTTAATTCATCTCCTTTATAAAATTTAATGCCAAAAGGACACCAGACTACACATTCAATTTAGAAATAAAGACTCCTATAGCCAGATAATTTTTCATGCACGAAGGCAAGAGAGGTATCTTCAAATGCTCAAGAAGAAAATGACTATCTTTACTAAAACAAAACTTTATTTACACAAATATAAGAAGATGCTAGTGTATCAAAATACATAAATGATTACACTGCTTTTCAATTTTTATTTATGTATTTATTCCCCCATTGGTTAATTACTTTTGGTCTTTTAAAAATATGTGTAAATCACTCATACTTCAAATCCCCCTTGCTTTGCAGGAAGAGCCATTTTCTGTTAAAACACACCACTCATACACTGCCTGGACACGCACAACTCACTCTATGGACTACAGTTCTGGATGGGAATCTCCTTAAAGTTTACTGAACAGGCAATCGTCTTATTGCTATCACATGTACCAAAATGTAATCACATCAACCATAAATAGTGAGGTATTTCTTTTTGGCAAAAGTACATAGGGGATAGAATTAATTTGCAGTCAAGTAGGAAAAGAAGTTCTTTCCTAAATATATTGCTGAATTATCAAACTTCTTTAAAAAATTGATTTCCTGGGAAAATTTTTCACGTTATTTGAAAATTAAACAAAATTCTTTAAAATTAAAGATAATTATTACAAGTTATTTTTATCATTTGTTTATCCTTTGAGATTTATTTTTTATCTTATGCATTTAAAGACAACATCCAACAAATTAATACTAGCTTTTTAAACAAAATGTGTTCCTTTACTTTCAGTGTTTTACTTATTGCTAATTAAATTCCCTTCTGTTATATTTAATACTTACATTTATATGACAATTATGAGCGTAGTGATTTCATTCTCTTCATTTCCTTGAAATATGAGGATATTGCATATCTATTAGATATGCCTCTTTTTCGAGAAATGGGAATTAATTAAATCAAACAAATAAATGACTTACTGAAACTTCAATTTTCATTACTGTACTGGCAAAGTTCAGATCAGAACAAATTTTCTATCTTCCATATTATTATCATGGAATATTCTCTTTATTCCTAATCATGGAATATTCTCTTTATTCCTCTTAAATTTCACCCTACTGTAAATCTTTTCTTTTTTTGGAGATAAGTTTATTTGACTCAATATCCTCGTTTTAGATTTATCAATGATTGTGATTAGTTAGAGAATAGGGAAGCTAAAGTATAAATTTCAAATAGAAAACCATGTGTTTCACATAAATATAAAGTAGGCACATGAAAAGGTTTGATTTAACATCTAATTAATAGAAAGCCTGTAAGATGTAATGAGTGGTTCAAAGAGCATTTTAGAAGCTAGAATAGTTATGTGATGGTAACATTTTTTGGTTACATACAAAAGGGCTGCACATGCAAGAGACAATAAACATTTGGGTCAATCTGTTCCATCAGTGAGAAATGATTTTTGTCTTTACTTCACAAATCTTGTGTAAGTTAATAAACACACAGCTGCACTAAGTCTGTGGCATTGTCTACAGCATCAAGAGTGAACAACTGGAATATGATGTCTTCAACTCTTTCAGCTAGATGTCTAGAAAAGGAATACATGGGCCAGATGTAATTTCTAATTTTAGTTCTGTGAGGAATCTCCATATTGATTTCTATAGTGGCTGTACTAATAAAAATAAAAATTTAAAAACTAAAATAAATCAGACTCATAGGCTGAAATATTGCATAGTTTATTTTACATGAGAAACCTAAAGTGTAAATAAATTAAAGAGCAAAATAAAAGATAATAAGAAACAGGGAGATAGGTTTTTGTTTGTTTTTTACTAATGGGAAGGGGAACAACTGCCTCCCTTGTCTTACAATCAACTTCCACATAATATTTCTTCCAGGGGTAAATTTTAAAACTATACAGCTGCCCTCAAAGTTTAGGATCAGATTTTTATGTATCGTTTAAAATGAGTCAAGTTTCTGCTTGAGTGCTATTTCTAGCTCAGATTTCCCATCCTTTTCAGCAGTTCATCTCGGAATCTATAAAATAGGGTGTGCAGAATGAATAAAGACAGGTATTGGATTTTATACGAATGTCATTGACATGAACTTTAAAATCCATGTAACTGGTAAATCACATTTTCTCTTTAAAGTATTGAGAAGCAAACTAGAAAGAGTGAAAAAGTTTGTGCATGTGAATAAAGAAGAAATTCTTTTCTAGAAAGCCCACAGTGGGGAAGCAGTCATAACCAAGTAGCAATACTTCCACCAGGACTTAGGCTTTTTTTAAGGCCATAAGATGAATTAAGACTGTATATAATCATTTATATTTCTCTGATGAAAGTCATTCCAAAAAATTTTAGAGGTAATCGCTTCCACATTTGAAAATCATATAATAAATTGCTGATTGAAATTCAGTGATTTTCTCTATGTCTGATTTTTTTCCCATGTTACTTTCTTTGAAGTGCATTGATGTTGAGAAAATGATTCAAAGCACTGAATGCAATTCAATATACTGTATGCAATCTTCAGTTCACTGAAGCAGAACCAGCTCAAATATGTGGACTGGTATTTATACCTATAGGCAAGGGAACATCTTCTCTCGTCTTTCAAGATTTAGTATACAAAGTAGTTTGACTAGTCGGATATAATCCTTTTAGTCAAATTTGAAGATAAATTAAATCAGAAATATTTGCTAAAATCATAGATAACTTTTTTTATTCAACTGACTTCTGGTAAAGAACTCAACTCCTAATGGGCATCACCATAGTAATATAGAATACAGGTAGTCCCTGGTGGTAAAGTGGAAACCAAACTTGCAAAAAAATCTCAAATCGTTTATATACCTATTTATCTGTAAATATATGAAATATATGTCTAAGAGTAGTCCAAGAGAAAACTCTAAGGGACTTACCTGCCATCTTATAAAAAAAATAGTCTAATGAGTGGCTTGGCATAGGAAAACATCAAAATCTCATAGAAAATACAGTAAAACTCCATAGAAAATTCCAGCCTGGCCACTGCCCTTGTCTTATGAATGGCTGGTTTTCTTGAAATTTTTTTTCAATCTCATATCCTGCCTCCTAAACTTTCCAAGACTCTCACCTACACAGGCAATTCTCTGCTTTATTCCTCCTTCAAACTTTCTGGATATTAGTTTCACTTTGTCAAATCCTCAACACCAAAGTTATTCTTCTCTACGTAATAAAGCTTAGGAGCCAGGAGAAAGAAGGAATTCAAAGTAAGTGATGTCAGTTCACTTCTTAGAAAATGAAGAATCAGCAAGTTTACTTTTAAACATAAATTATATTGTATTTCATATTTTTCTCCCCGTTACCCATGGAACTCTTTCAAGTTATTCTTTTCTTCAATAGCCATCAAGATAGAAGCAACCAGAACACTGTGTTCATTTCACTCTATGCTTCATGCTTTGATAATCATGAATGATCTATTTCTGTTATGCTGCACTTAGTTTCGTGGTCCTTATCTTTACCAGCACTGTTCTTATGGCTAAGAAATATTTCTAGTTGTTTTCCACTCAGATGACTTATATTCATTCTTCATTTCTCTACTGAGTCCCTTCCCCAGAAGTCTGCTCTGGGGGAAGCCTGTGCCGAGGGCCCACCTGGATTCTCCTGGAGCACCCACATGTACTGTCATCTTAATATGCACCAAAGTACATTAGAGCTACTAAGGATGATCAAAATATACACTGAGTGTTTAAATTAAAAAATGTTCTTACAGCAAGAGCCACATTGCCATTAATCCACTGCAAAACATCTCCCCTCACTTTGAAGTCATTTATCCCTCATTATTGCCTCTCTCTGTAGCGGTTCTGGAAGTCCTCTTTCATGTGTGTCTTTATGAGTCATATCAAAAACACGATGAATGGTGCTGCCAAGTAC